>OW388085.2:10719856-10947135 GCA_936449025.2 Sarcophaga subvicina
CGTATTCGAAATGAGGCTTTATCATTGTGTTGTATATATTAACCGCCGTTAAAATTGAGACTTGATTTCTTATTCGTTTAAAAAAGCTAATCTTTCTGCCGATCTTCTTACATATGTAATCAATATGATTTTTAAATTTTAAGTTTTTTATCAATAATAAAGCCTAAATATTTTATTTGGTTCACTTTTTCTATTATTTGATTATTTATTCTAAAAATTATATTGCTGTCTAAATTTACCTCCATTATTTTCGTTTTACTTTCATTTAACTTAAGTTTATTCATTTTTAGCCATATACTAACATTATTCATATCCTCGTTGAGATTATTATAACATATTTGTTCAGATTCTCCTTTCGTAAAAATAAGCGTATCGTCAGCGTATAGAACTATTTCGCACTTGTTCAATACTTTTGGCATATCATTTATATATAGGACAAATAGTAGTGCTCCCAATATCGATCCTTGTGGCACATCGTATTCGTTGTAATGTATGTGCGACTTAATGTCATTTACTTTCGTTATTTGCTTCCTGTTTGTTAAATATGATTCAAACCATTTAAATTCTATGTCTTCGATGCCATATGCTTGTACTTTCGCAGAAGTATTTTTCTATCGATGGTTTCGAAAGCTCTTTTAAAATCCAGGAAAATACCCAATATTTTATTATTCTTGTCTGTCTTTTATTAAATAATTAATTGCTGTTTCACATGAGAATTTTTTCCTGAAACCGGACTGATATTTCGATAGTATTATCTTGGAATCTAAGTACTGCTCCAACTGTTCCTTAACCACTTTTTCCATTATCTTTTCACACGTCTTAAGAGTATTTATTGGCCGATATTCATCACATCTTTTTGTTTTTGCAACCTTCTCAATTGGTGTTACCATCGCTGTTTTCCAATTTTCTGGAAACACTCATGTTTGTAGTGATTTGTTCACTATACCTAGCATTATTCTGCCGACGATGTGCCAACTATTTATGATCATGTCACTTGATATTTTATTATAGTCCGATTTTTTCTTTAGGCTTTTACAAATTGTTTTTAATTCTTCTAATGTTATTTCCCGAAATTTAAATTTGGAATTTATCACAGTTATTCTATTGACATATTGCACATTATCTATCCCATCTCTTATCATTTTAATACTATTTATAATATATTTATTAAAATTATCTGCTATATCAAAATTGTCTTTACATTCTACCTGATCAAATATTACAGTTTCTATTGCACTCCGATTTTTTTTTAAATAAGATTTTTTATCTCCTTCCACATTTCCTTTTGGTCAGTTGCGTTATTAATTTTGTTATTAATATAACTTTTTTTGCGTTTTCAATTTTAACTTTATATAAATTTCGCATCGCTTTATGTATAGTCCACGCTTCACTAGAGTTTTCTATTTTTGCTATATTGTATTTATTAATTTTTCTCTTTTTAAATGTCTTACTTATTCATTAAACCAATTTATATTACAATTTTCTTAAATTTTTCGCCTTCTTGTCATATTTTTAACTGCATTTTCTAGACAACTATCAAACACAATCACGACGTCACTTAAATCAATATTCATATTCATTTCTTGGATGCTTCATATTTCTCTGTTATATTGCTGTTTATTATATTTAAAAATATCGATTTCTTTATAATCAATGCTGTTAATGTTGTGTCTCATATTATCAACTATAATGTCTATTGCTTCAGGATCCGAAATTTTATTTGAACTATTGGCCTTTGCCGATATATTGTAGTTATTTGTTATGACAAAATCAATTAATGTTTTCGAACTCTGTGTAATTCGTGTAAACTCTCCTATTACTTGTTTAAGGCCATTATCATCCAGCAAACATTACATTTTATTTTTATAAAAACCGTCCTTACACCAATCTATATTAAAATCACCAGCTATTATTACAACGCAGTTTAATTCACTCATTTCTTCCAATACTTCTTCAAATACTCCCAAAAATTCCGTTTCAGCACTATTCGGTGATCTATATACAGATATAATTGCAATTGTGTAGTTATTATGTTTCGCCATATAAGCAGCTATCCATATTTTTGAGTCTATAATTTTTTCAAAGATTTTTTTCACATTCCAACTCTTTTTGAAATATGTTATTACTCCACCTGTTCTTGTTGAATTTGATACCGTTATAAATTGGTTGTAACCAATGAGCTGCATTTCCTTCTCATTAATTTCTTTGGTTAAATGGGTTTCCGAAAGTATTATAAATTCAGGCTTTTTCATTTCTGCTAATATTTCTAATTGGTTATAGTTATTTAATATTCCTTGTATATGCCTTGTAACCACTTCTCCTCTTTTTTGCATCCAATTTATTTTGATATACGGGACAGTCTTTACTATTGTTCGAGTGGTTCTCGTCCAAATCTGTTATTCACTCTCACACAATTAATACATTTATTTATTGTATCTTTATTACATTCCTTCGATTTATGACTTCCATGACATTTAATGCATACCTCTTCATATTTACAATCAGATGCTTTATGGTTATATCCTTTACATTTAAAACACTGCATAATGTGTGTACCATCGAAAACTCTGCATTTCTCCCAACCAATATTAACTTTTTGTGCCATCATTACTTTCATATATGACTCGTTATCTAATTTGAGTATAGCGTTGTATGTTGTATCACCATTTCCTTTATACTCGAAAAACTTCATTACTTCCATTTGGTTATCATTAAGAAAATTGTTTTGACTTCTCAATTTTTCGATAATTTCAGTTTCCGATAGTTTGAACGACATACCAGTTATTTTAATTTTCATATCAACTTGATTAGGAACTTTAATTTCATAGTCTTCACCCATTTTCTTTTGCATTGTTTCCTTTATTTTTTCCCTTTCTTCGTTACTTTCGGTATAACTACCAAACCATTTTTCGCTGTTCTATGTTAACAATTTTGAAGTTCATAGGATCAACTTTTTTATTTAAATCCTCCTTAGTTTTTACGACATCTTGTTTTCCCTTTGGTTTAATAATAAGCCGGTTTTGTTTATTTTTGTCTGGCATCCTTATATTACTTTTTAATGCATCGGCAAATGATAGGAAATGATCGCAAGGTTCTGGCAGGGATATTTTACTTAGGAAACTTTCATGTTATGGCATTAAGGATAAGGAATTGAAATGGTTTAGATCATATCTCACGAGACGTAGACAGATAACGAAGGTAAATGGTGTTGAATCGAGTAATATGGAGAATTATTTTGGTGTCCCACATATTGGGGGCTTTATTGTTCATAATATACATAAATGATATGAGAATGTAATAGGGAAATGCGAGATAATTTTATATGCGGATGATACTCTCATTTTTACTGAGTGTACAACGTGTGAGGAATGTTATGAAGGGATTGGAAAGGATATGGATAATGTGAATAAATGGTTGAAGATAAACAAATTGAAATTGAATGAGAATAAAACAAAGTTGATGGAAATTAATATGCACACTAATAGGTCATTTGGAATAAATAATGTGGAAATTGAAAAGGTTGACAGTATTAAGTATCTTTCGTAGAGTTTTAATTTATTCATTTTCAGCCACTTATTTACATTATGAAGATCATACTTTAAGTTTATTTGGCATTCTTCGTCCGTTTCCGATATATTAAATATAAGAGTATCGTCCGCATATAACACTATTTTACGTTTTTGTAAAACATTAGGCATATCATTAATCTATATTATAAATAGCAAAGCACTTAGTATTGATCCTTGCGGAACCTTATTTCACTCGATTACGTTATTGACTCTAGTTATTTGTTTTCTATTTGTCAGATAAGACTTAAACCAATTCAATTCATTATCTCGTACTCCATAGTTGTATAATTTTTGTATCAGAATGTCTCTATCTATCGTTTCAAAGGCTTTTCGAAAATCAAGAAATATTGCCATTATTTTCTTATTTTTGCTAATGTTTTTTCATCTATTGATAACGTAGTTCGAGTTGTTTTTTTTACTATTTTTTCAAGAATTTTTTCACATAATTTTAACGAGTTTATTGGCCGAAATTCCTCACATTTATTTGTTCTCGATACCTTCTCAATAGGTGTTATCATTGACGTCTTCCAATTTTCTGGGAAAATACCTGTTTATCACCAACTAAATCTAAAATCATTTTAATATTTACGCTGTTATAATCCGGTTTCTTTTTTATATTTTAATAATGTTACGCTAATATTCAAGACACATTATAATAGAATTTGTTAAGCAACCTGAGTGAAAATTATCTGCAAATGACAAACATCTGCATTCATAACTTTTACAAAAATTTTGTCACCTCATCATCTCCCCAGATTTTTGAATACTGAAGATAATTATAGAAGCTTGCTTAAGTCTCTAGAACTCTGTTTTCTGACAGGTTATGGCAAACCCACCTTCTGGTGATATCTACTTATTGCACCTAGCGGTCGAGATTAACTTGATACGATATCCAATGTCATATTGACTGGTTGAAGTAGCCGTGGTCTAGTAGGTAGTGTGTTAGCTTATTAGACGTAAAGCCAGGGTTCGAGCCCCAGGCCAGACATCAAAACAAAATACAAAAAGTATTTCTTCGGCGACTTCCTCTCAGCAGATTTCTGGCAAAAACTCTGAGTAAATAAAATTGCCATGAAAAGTTTCTCAAAAAATCAGTTGTTCGGAGTCGACTTTAAACTGTAGGTCCCGCCACTCATGTATAAAATTAACACACACAACGTAAATGGTGTGAGAAACTAGGTCGTAATCCTGACAGAAGGGTTGTAATGACCAATAATGTATGTATGTATGTATCTTGACTGGTCAACCAACTTACTCCAAATAGAGGCTTCACTGGATTTGTCACAATCTCGAACCAGTCCGGAATTGCTGATCCCATCGCAAGTATAAGAATGAACAATCATGTTGATTAAAATTTAAAAAATATTTCAGCGCTCATTGTAGAGAAAATATATTATTATTCTTTATTATCATCAATAATATTTTAAGTTTACATCTATTACACACAAATTTAACTAACACAGTTTAGCTCGAAATTACATTGTTTCCAACAAAAAATACAGCATTTAAAATACATTTGGGTTACGTTCATTTTTAACGCCATTGGACAATATATTGAATAGCTGCAATCCTTTGTATAACTACGAGCGTTGCATTACGACCGTTGTTGTTCATTGAATTCTAAAGTCTTCATTATTCCTCAAGAAGTATGGTTGCGTTTCCCCGACATACATTACATTATATATATTGTGGTACCTTTTTCGTATCAACTTTTTTAATAAATCTTATGATATTTAATTTCGGTATTTTTTAGTGTCAAGCCAAAAGTTTATTTATGTGTAAATGTTGTATTTTAAAGCGCATTACCTTATTTTGTAATTTTTGCAATCTACAAATTTATTGATTAGTGCAACATGAAAAAAGAATTGATGACCCGATTTCAAACCGCGGTTTAATCATTGTGTTGTAGATCGTGAATGTTGCTAATCTGGTTATTTGTTTTCTTAGTCTTTTGAAGAAATTAATTTATTTTATTTTTCCTATTTATAATACAGAAACTAAGGAAGCAAACTCAGATTTTGAAAAAACAGTGAGGTAAATACAACGCGAAATTGAAGATCCAACTTAATATTGGATGGGAAAAATGTAATGTTTATAATGGTGCGGATATTATATAATGCTTTAAATGTAAGAGCCAAAACAACAAAAATCAGAATATATGATATATGTACATAAATGCAATGGTAACCATAGATCGAGTGACTGCGACGCGGAAATTATGATCAAATGTATTAATTATGGGATGAATAGAAGATTAAACTTAGGGCTAGATAAATTTCACGTAACGGTGAGTCGAAAATGTCCAGAGTGCCAGAATAAACTAGAAGAAAAATAAGTCTAATAGCTTAACAATCCCCCACCTGGGTAACAATCTTGTCGCGATGTGGGGGCTTAAGTGTACCTATCCCCAACCTGTTGGGGATGTCTTCGAATTGATGTCTCTGTGTGATCTTTTCGACTCGCCCGATCACGTATATTTCTTCTATACCCCTTATCTGGAGTGTTAAGCGACCCGTGCTTATCGGATGGTTTGGAGTCGGGGGTCCAATCCGACTGCATATAACGGAGCCTCACTGATACCTGGGCGCCTCAGTGAGTATTAGGTTTTCAACCAAGTCATTGTCATGCTAGTGGGGGCTATGGCATGATTGACCTCCTTTCCCCCTCACTCGTGGGACGTATATGGACAAAGAACACAACAACAAAGATTTGAACATGACGAACGATGATGACGAAATGGCTACTCATACTGGACTAGACGCGTCCGAGCTCATTGCGCGAATACAGGCGAGCATTGTTGACAACAATGAGATCGTCAGGAATTTAGCCACATGTGGTTCGAGGATTACGACTGTAGAGGAGACCTTTAGTGAGGCGACTGCTTTGACGATCCCCACTTCTACGGAAGACATGTGCATGGAGTCAGACTGTCTACCCACTATAGGATGAAGACGGTGACAATACGGTCATCGAAAGGCTCCCCTTCACTCGTATCCAAATTTCTACTGGGAGCAATGAGGTGGTGACTTCCCCTTCAAGGAGCCCACTTGTCAGACAGGATGCTTCGGACCCACTAGTACAATCATCTACTGATTCGGACTGCATGGGAAAAAGTAGCTCGTCTGACAAGGGGGGTAAAACTGAGCGGAAACGTTCCGCTATGTATTAGAAGAGGAATTCATATCGCAGGGCTTGCACTGTCTTGAGGAGATTTGCAAGCTGTGATGTGGATTCCCTCTCTTTTAAGGAGCAGAAGATGCTGGCTCGACACAGAGGCACTGTTTCGTGATATGAGACCAAATTCCCGGTCAGTGTCCTCTCACGAGGCGCTGATTCTGGTGAGAAGGATGGACCCTTGAGCGTAGAGCCAATTACTTCTACCACTCAAGTCGCAAACAAGGTCAGTAGTGTTTTGTCATCCGTCGTGTGCAGATGTAATCGCACTGTCCGTCAATTTTGTGTCGTCCGTCTATTTTTGTTTTTAAACAACAACACCATCAAACGAAATATTTATTAAAAATAACCTATTACAACATACATACCTATTACATTTTGTTTTTACGAAAACCAGAACAATTTAAAATAATCCACAAACAACTTAAAATAATCCACAAACAATATCATAAAAATACTAAAATTAAAAAGAAAACAAAATTAAAACAAAATCAAAATAAAACAAAACCAAAACAATAACAATTTCGCGGTCAAGAATTACAGTTTTTAAACAACAACACCATCAAACGAAATAGTTATTAAAATAACCTATTACATACATACATACCTATTACATACACTTAACCGCAAAAATTTAAATATTTGAACTCAAATAACCTTAAGATGCGGGTTTCTTGGGGACGATTGCTGTAGACTGTCTAATGGTGAAGGTATAGCACTGGCCATTATATAGTCACCTAGCAGCAACTCGTTTCCTTGCCGTTCGCATCTTGAGTGTCAAATGTACACAAACACTACTCCCTCTTTCCACTTTCCTATAACCTATTTTCCTAAACCTGCACAATGCACTGCATGAGTAGGGGCCATCCCCTGAGTGCTGCTTACTCCCAACTGGAGCAAAGAAGACCATCCGGGTTTTCAAACCTCCGGTGAAGAGAAAGGCTGATGTTTTTCCTTCTACAATGAATGAAGGAAAGGAGGTAGACACTACGTCTACTCCTTTATCCCAGAAGAAGGATGTAAGGTTGGAGGCGAAGGCGGTACTTCGGCGGAAAAGTCTTCTATGCAGGTTTCTTGCGTCCTAAGAAACCAGGGAGCCTAGGAACTAACCCTTCCCTTCAACTGGCTTTCATCGACAGGTCGGATTTAAATGACAAAATCTCTCCTGAAAGATGGAATCTAGTTGAAGAAAGGCTCATCGAGTTTATGACGGAGAGTTATGATGGCAGGAATGCTCGCATATCTTCCACCGGTTGGTCCAAGGGCATCAGGGTAGTGGACTGTGAAAACGAGGGAACTATAAAGTTCCTTGTGGAAGCAGCAAAGCGCCTTGGTGAACTCTGGCCCGGTGCTCGCTTGGAGGTGGTCCCTCAATCCGACCAACCTCTACGTCCAATAGTGACGGTATGGGTCCCGCCTACTTTCAGGCAGGTGAATATCATACCCAAACTTATTGGATAGCAGAATGACGGATCGAACACCAGCTCGTGGGTAGCTGACTGACTGGTGATGGTAAGAAAGGCTGCGATTTTCGGATCGCTATTGATCAGACTTCTCTTCAGTGGCTAGGGGCAAGGGTGGCGTAGTGTTGTGTGGGTTGGCACACCTAAAATTCTGTCATCCGGACATAGGTGGCGCCAGGAACCCAGAGGAGGCTAAAAGTGGTGCAGATTAATCTGCATCACTGCGAAGCCGCCTCACACAACCTGCTAACCACCCTGCGCCGCCTTGAAGTTGACATCGCTCTTATCCAGGAACCTTGGATCCTTAGGGATAGGATTCTGGGTTTGAGCGATCCTGATTATAGGTTACTTGTTCCTAGAACAAGTGAGAAGGTAGGAACCTGTATTTTAGATAGGGGTAATTTGGACTTGTTAATCACTCCTTCCTTTTGTACAGGTGACGTAACAACTGTGGCGTACAGAGATGACCTTGGGATCGATTTGATGCTGTCATCTGTGTACATGCCGTTTGAGGCTGCTCCTGATGACTTAATTGCACTACGGGTGGAGCATGCGAAGAGGAAAAGATGTCGCCTTGTCCTGGGTTGTGATGCCAATGCTCATCACACCCAATGGGCAGTGCTGACATAAATACTAGGGGTTTTATTATTCTTAAAAGGCTTAACATTTGTAACACGCCAACGTTTAGGAACCGTATTAGGGAGGCGGTAATTGACATTACGCTCTCTAACATTGATAGGTCTATGATTAGGGACTGGAGGGTTTCAGATGAGTGTTCTTTCTCTGATCATCAACTGATCATTCAGTATTAATCTTTCTGGTGGCTTTAACGAGCCTTTTAGGAATCCAAGAAGAACCGACTGGATCAGATATGAGAAGGCTGTGGAGGAGAAACTTAGGGCCCTTAGGGATCGTTCCACTCCTGGCATCAATGATCGAGTTGGATCTTTGACGGATATTTTGTTGTCTTGTTATAGAGATGCTTGTCCTCTCACTTACCCGGGTAAGAGGAGTCAGCCAGCCTGGTGGAATGCGGAACTCTAGAGACTCCGCTGTTGTACCAGGAGACTCTTTAATAAGGCTAAGAGGTCGGACAGGGATGTTGACTGGTCTGCATATAGATCCAGTTTTAATGATTATAATAGGGAAATAAAGCGCTCAAAGGGAACCACCTGGATGAGTTTCTGCACAAATATCGAGAATGTTGCCGATGTGGCTCGTTTCCGTAGGATGCTAAGGACCCCAAAATCCTAGGCTTCGTCCAAAAGAACGATGGCACGTGGACAGCCTCGAGAAAAGAAACCCTAAAGGTTATATTGCTGATCTCTTGTGATGCTGGCATGAGGCACGATTTGGAGGATATCATTACCAGAGATAAGGTCAAATGGGCTATAAGTAGCTTTGAGCCTTTTAAGTCGTCTGGGCCGGATGGTATCTTTCCGGCTCTGCTTCAGATGCTGGTGATATATTACACGAATGTCTGGTGTATGGTTTGGGGCTGCATGTCGAGTGCTGGGGTGGGCAATTTGCATTTTATTGATGGTAACTCCTACCTCAATATTTTGAAGGAAAATGTAAAGCAAAGTGCCGAGAAATTAGGCATTACGAATGATTTTGCTTTTTACCAGGACAATGATCCCAAGCAGACTTTGGGTGTGGCAAAGCTTTGGTTAATCCATAATTGCCCCAAACTTATAGAAACCCCTGCACAGAGCCCAAATCTCAACGTAATTGAACACCTTTGGGAAGAATTAGCTAGAAGAGTATACCAACAACAATTTAACACTTTGAATCAGCTTAAGGCGGTTTTACTGAAAGCGTTGAACTCCATAGAACCTGAGGTATGCTACAATTTGGTAAAATCAATTCCAAAACGTTTACAGGCCGTTCTTGAGAACAAAGGATATGCCACAAAGAATTAATTGTTCTCTTTCGCCATTTTTAGCAAAGGTGCTCTTCTTTGTCCGATTATGCGTTGAGCGCAAAAAATTGAGTTAAATTTAAATTTTTTATTATTCTGAAAGGCTATAATGTAGAGTGTAAATAAAAGCAAAAAAAATATATATTTAATATTTTCTTTTTAAGTTTTAAGCACATACATATCAGACTAATGCTTGTCCGATTATGCGATGGAGCTACTGTATATTTGAGATCAAACATGGACCGGTCTCTGTTGAGTAGGTCGCAACATGCTTACATTAAGGGTAAGTCGGTTGAGAGCGTTCTTCATGATGTGACAGGTTTTGTTGAGGCGAATTTGGCTAGAGGTGAGTACACACTGGCGGCTTTCCTTGATATAGAGGGGGCCTTCAATAATCTTACCACTTCTATTGAGAATTCACTAAGTGATATACATGCCCCAAATTTTCTGATGCGGTTTGTCACCCATATGTTGGGAATAGACTAATCCGATCGAATCCGGGTGGATGTTCTATCGTCAAGCGTGCAACCAAGAGCCTCTCTTGTGGCTCTTGGTTGCTAATGTTGGTCTGAGGCTTCTGGAAAGTAGAGGCTTTAGGGTTGTGGCATATGCCGATGATGTGGCTATTCTGGTGGGTGGAAAATTTTTACCGCCGGTGGGGGAACTGGTGGAGTCTGCTCTTGGAATTTTATCCTCTTGGGCTACGAACTGTGGTCTGGGTATAAATCCGAATAAGACAGACCTCGGTTTGTTCTGGCGTAGGTTCAAAATTGAAACCTTCAGGTTGCCGAGGTTAGCTGGGTGTTGTCCTGGACAACAAGCTGAACTGGAAACGAAACACCGATGAAAGAATGAAGGGACTGAATGCTTTCTACCAGTGTAGGAACTCCATAGGTAAGAGCTGGGGTTTTCCGTCTAGGGCCATTCGCTGGATATATCTGGTGATTGTTAGACCGGTTATTACTTATGGCTTCGTTGTTTGGTGGTGTGCCTTAGATAAAAGTTTTCAACGGAAAATCTTAGATAAGGTTCAGCGGATTGCCTCCTTGAGTATCACTTCAGTGAGGAAGAGTTGCCCTCAGGCTGCTCTTGACACTATGCTCTGCCTGACTCCGCTTGATATGTATGTCAAGCGATGTGCAGCGCGTAGTGCCATACGTCTGAGGGAATCGGGCTGCTGGAAACAGCGCTCAATAGGTCACTCCAGAGTTCTGAATGTCGTCTTTTCTGACGGGAGGTATGGACTTTCGGAAAAAGCCACCGATTATATTGTGCCTGCCTGGTTTAAGGATAATTATACCGGAAAGGGCACAATGGAATGGTGGGGTACTCCTGGGGCAAAGAGGTATACCCATCTTCACAGATGGGTCTAAGCAAAGAAAATAAAGTATAAAGAATGTGCATTTTAACATATTTTGGAATATTTTTCAAAAATATTTCATGACGCGGGGGGAAAGATAGAAGGGAAGGATACAGAAACCAAGAGCGTAACAATGCGTTGTTCTCATCGTGCGTTTTTGTTGTTTGACCACTTTTTATTTATTTTTCTGGTGTTAAAAAGAGAAGTCGGCACCAATGTCCCTCATGGGAAGAACATCTTCGGCTTTTTACACTCATAGGACACGAACATCAAGAATGTTCGTTAAAAAGAGCGTAAAATCTTGTCAGTTTTTAAAGAAGGTTCATGTCGCTTTTTTCAGACTTCAATGATACACCCAAAGAAATATCACAGTAGTATTTATTAATATCAATGAGAAATGATTTCGATTTTTGGAAGAATACTTGCCAAGTTAAATACGGTGTCTTTAGGGATTTAGTGCAGTACAATTTTTCTATATTTTCCGATCACATATACATATCATGGGGTTAATAAGAAGACTTGACATTATTACTAACAATTTTCCTCTAGGTTAACATGCCTATGGTTATGGATTAGTGAGTGAGAGAGAGAAAATAAGTTGAGAGAATTTATTTATTTACAGCCATATAAAAGTGTTAGTAATATACTCTATTTTTATTTTCATTTCATCAACATACATATGTAAAGCTGTCTATCTTTGGTTTAATAATTTTGGACAAATAAAAATAAAATAAAACATAGATTTTATTATTAAAAGAATATAAAGCTATCCATCTTTGGCTTAAAAATTAGGCCATGTTTTTTAGATAAATAAAAATAAAAAGAATAAAAAACAATTTTTTATTAATAGAAAAAGAAACGAGCATTCCAAAGCATTTAAAAAAAAATACTATAGGACAAAATAAAATACGCCCAGCTAATGACAGAACATTTTTAACACAAAATATTCTTCGAGTGTTATTCTGAAATAAAATGATAAAGCATCCGCAACACATGCGTTATTGTCGCAGTCTGATCAACAACTAAATCAAAAAACACAAGAATACATACACATGTACATACGTACGATGAGAGCAACACATTGTTACGCTCTTTGTTTGTGTTCATTTTCCTTCTGTCTTCGTCCCCCCTCATCAAGAAATGATTTTTAAAAATATTTTGGTGAGAGCGGGTCGTAATGTTACGACCCGCCATAAGAAATTTTACTTCTACATGATGCGTATTCTTTATATCCATATTCTTTGGTCTAAGTTAGGTGGATGTACAGGTGCTGGGGTTTTCTGTAGGGAACTCGGTCTTGAACTCCATTTCAGGTTGAATGATGACTGCAGCGTTTTTCAGGCGGAGATATTCGCAATCTTGAAGGCTATTGAGGCCATAGCTGGTGGCCCAGGTTCGGATTCGGAATCTTACATGATCTTCGTTGACAGTCAGGCTGCCCTTAGGGCCATTGCGTCGGTCTGGTGCAAATCACGGCTCGTTCGCGAGTGCAAGGAGTCGTTGATGACTTTTAGACTAGACCGTATCCGTCTGTGCTGGGTTCCGGGTCATAGCGGAATACTGGGCAATGAGACGGCGGATGCCCTCACTAGGTTAGGTTCGCTTTCTGGGGGCGATTTGAAGGTTGTTCCTGACCCCCGGTCTATCACCTCTATGTCGTCACCAATGGATGGTTCAGGGAGGAAGAGCAGAGGCGTTGGGGAACGGATAGGGTTGTTTTGTCTCTAGATGTCTATGGCCTGCTGTGGACAATAGGAGAACAGGTTGGCTGCTGGGCTTGGAAAAGGCCAGCTTAAGGTTGGTTATCGGTTTTAGCACAGGGCACTGCGAGATTAGGTCGTTGACGGGAATCTGGAACCGATCCCAGCCGGACTATTGCAGGACATGTTGCGATGAGGAGGAGTTGGAGACTGTCGAACACCTCCTCTGTAACTGCCCAGCCCTTGGTAGAATGAGGTTGAGGACCCTTGCCAGAGCCTTCTTTGAGAGTTTGAATTCTGTGTCGAGAGCCGACATCGTCTCCACAGATTCATTAGTAGCTTGGGCTGGTTGAGAGGTGCTAGGGCTTCATCAGTGTAGTCGCGCTCTCCTTTTTTGTTGTGTCTGGTCTGTGTAATTCCTCCGCTTCCAATTCTCCCCTTTCCTACATCCTCTCCTTTTTATCCTATTCCCTCTATTATCCTTCCCTCTTTAAGGACGTTGTACAATGGGCCAATTCGACCTCCGGGTACTGTACTTGTCTTAATTGACAAATACACGTCCTCTAACTTAATCTAACAAAGCAATCAAGTATGCGATAGATAAACGAAAGTTCAAGTGTTACTTAAGACCTTTAATCACCTTCGAAATAACAACACACCTTCAAACGCCTGAATTTATTATTTTGTCTGAAACCCATTAACCTGAGGCGAACAAGAGACACAACTACAAAACTACAATCAATATACAGCAATATCAAGTTCGACAAGGACTGATAGACTAATCGTTTCTCTCAAGGAAAGTTGGGGACGGAAAAAATTATTGAACCAAAAATGTGGATCACCGCATACATTGCCAAAGGAACTACTACATTTTTTTAAATGTGTATATATACAGATTACGAAGAAGTGGAGTCGCCGTAGTCTAGTAGGTAGTGTGTTGGCTTATTAGCAGTAAGGCCATAGTTCAAACCCCCAGGTCAGACATCTCCAGCAAAACGAAATATGAAAAAATATTTCTTCGGCGACTTCTATAGTCTACCATCGGAGCCAAAGCAATTAAACTCAGATTCATCTGTAAAAAGTACATTATTCCAAAAATTACGAGGTTTTTTTAAATGCTCTCTGGCGAAATTAAGACTATTCTTTCTATTTTTTATGCCTCGCAAACGCCTAAACAGATTATTTTCACATAATCTATTTTTTAATTTTCAATTTGCTCACGAATCTTAGACGAGACGTTCGATCAATCGCCTTATAAGTGCTATTTAAAATGTCTACTTATAAACTGCAATTGTTTTAAATTTGTGCATATTTCTCAAATTTACGTTGCATTTTTGGACTTATTGCTTTATAAAATTAAGATAAACAACAAAGCAATAAAATAACTATTAATAGAATTTGAATTTAAAGGAAAATAAAAAATGTTTGCCAAATTGTTAGTGTTTTTTATAAATGAGCCATTTAAGTTGTCGCCACTGTAAATAAAGCGGACTGTGATGTATTAATAGCAATCGATATCGATATAAATTGAAATAAAAGGATAAAATAGAATGTAACATGAATGATAATTGCCCTAAACGGATAATGACAGAATTTACGTGACAACAAGAAACACAAAGACGATTACTGATTATATCATTATAAATAACTGAACATAATAAACATGTACATACCCTAATTTCCTGCTCAAAATGGATTTTGAACAGTCAGAATAATGACAGTGACTTTGAATTTACGAGTTCAAACGGTGCAATATTCATCGTATACTGAAAGTGATACTGTACCAGAGCCTGATAGGTATAATGACACTATATCAGAATCAAGTTGGATTGATGTGAATGAAGAAGAGGATGAGCTGCCAGCAGAAATTACATTTAGTGTTGGAGCCAAGAACGTTGGGCTTCAATTTCAAGACAAAGAGTTTGAGCAATTAGATTTTTTTAAAAGAATTTTAACTGATGAACTTATTGCAGATATTGTAAAGCAAACCAACATTCATTCAGCTAAAATTAAATACAAGTTGACAGATAACGAGCTTGAAAATTAATCGAGTGCAAAGGGTTAATATGTGCATATTTATTTTAGTTTTTTTATTTTTAAAGTACATAAATGTTAATAACAGAGCATATTAATAAACTGCACAAATATTTTACAAATTTCTTAAGAAGATTTTCCTTTGATTAGAACACATACAGCTGCGTTCAAAATAATAGGAGTGCTACCATGTAATATTGTCAAAATTAAAATGTTTTATAGTACCAATTTGCAAAACATGATATATTCTAATGGTAGTTACAACGATATGTAAGAAATAAAATACAAAAAAGAATCTCGTAATAACTTTAATATTTACGATGAAATTGATTCATTTCTGTGCTTGCCCTTGACTTCAGTTGATCAAAAAAAATAGGAGTGCGAGTGTTCTTTTAAAAATAAAAATATAACAGCATATAATTTAAAACAAAGGTGAACAGTAATAAGTACGGAAAAATGTAGTTAAAACTTTTTCTACAGTGATTCACATAACTTTTTGTAATAGTGGGACAAGGAAAGCACTGTACTGAAGAAAAGAGAGAACTAATTACAAATCTTCGAAAAAAAGGCAAAAATTACAAAGAAACTAAGGAAATCTTAAGTTACTCCGATCAAATGATCACAAATGCATTAAAATATAAAAAAAGCCCGAAACGCGTAGGCGCAAGGACAAAACATCTACTGTCAATGACCGCCGAATTGTGCGATACAGCAAAATAAATCCTTCAGCGTCTTCAAAAAATATTCAAAAGGATCTGAATCTTGCCGTAAGTGGCCCTACTATTCGTAGGCGTCTGATGGACAACAATTTATTCCCAAGAAGTCCACAAAAGGTGCCATTGTTGACAAACAAAACAGGCAGCAGCACGCTTAAAGTTTGCCCGAGAACATATCAATTATCCGAAAGAAAAATGGAAAACGTACTGTGGACCGACGAAAGCAAAATTGTTTTATTTGGTGGCACTGGGTCTAGACAGTATTTTAGACGTCCGCCCAACACCAAATATAAAGCTCAGTATACACAAAAGACAGTTAAACATGACGATCCAAAACTAATGATATGGGGAAGTTTTTCATATAATGGTTTAGGCCCAATACATCGAATTAGAGATATAATGGATAGGAACGTCTATGTCGGCATTTTGGGAGAAGTGATGTTACCATATTCCACGCCTCTAAAATGGATATTCCAACAAAACAATGACCCGAAATACACCAGTAAATTGGCAAATGAGTGGTTTCGTCTTAATGGGGTAAAGATTATGGCGTGGCCAGCTCAGTCTCCTACCCTTAATCCCATAGAACATCTGTGGGGGATGTTAAAAAATATGTTACCGAGCGAAAACCGTCAAATGCAGCTAAGTTGTGGTCTGTAGTGCAAGATGAGTGGAATAAAATTCCACTAAAATGATGTCAGGATTTAGTTGACTCCATGCCTCGTAGATGTGCTGCTGTAATAAAACACAATGGCTATTCTACCAAATACTAATCGTATTTAAAGTTTCTGATTATAGTCATACACATTTCTAACTTTTTTAATAGTAAATCTTTATAAAAACTGAAATACTAGCGGTTTTCACTCTTTGTTGTATATTTAATACTCTAGTATATTTACTCGTACTTTCGACAACAAAGCGCGAGCATCTTTTTTTCATCTATTGTAAACTCACATGGTATAAGAAATATACCATGGTAAACTTATTTAAACAGCTGATTATTGATATTTTTTGTTATTATTTTGGCGGATAGACGATCAGCTGTTTAGTGTTATATTTACCAAGCTTATTTACTAGACCTTTTTTCATGGTAAATTTAACAGAGCGTTGTATATTTGAAATGAATGCATTTTGTTGTTGCGTTGATGTAAATGTAGTATTTATACTATATCTACCATACTTACCACACCTACAAGGGTACTTTACTACCAAGAGTGAAAACCCCTACTATTATTATTTTGAATAGCACTTTTTAAGATATTTTTTTTAAACTTCCTGCTTACTTGTTGAAAGCTTTATTTAATTAATGAATAACTTAAATAATTTAGTATTGAATCAACATTACATGACACCAAAAAATATAATTAAACTATGTTTTTTTTTTTTTTTTTTTTTTTTGTTAAAAATTAAGCTTTTGTCTTTCCATGGGCTCACTCCTATTTTTATGAACGCAACTGTATGTAAATGAATTTTTGAAAAAGTTTTTGTTGTTTCTTTCAAGCAATATGTATATTAGCGATTGAAATATTCTACATGTGCCTCTCAAAATGTTTTATTCCATATTCTAATTCCAATAAATTTTTTTTCAATTTGTTGACTTTTTTCTTCAATAAATCATAATTAGAATTCAATTAAGACGATGTTTTATAAAGTATAAACGATAAAAATTACTCTAAAACTATGGAAAATAATTTAACTAAATTTTTTTTTAATTATGTTTACAAGATAAAATGAAGACATTCAAAGAACAATTAGTTGAACAGTACACTAAAACTAAAATAAGTACGGAATTTTGTTTTTTAAGTGATCCATTATGAACTGTATTCCATATATTGAGTATTTGTATCGGAAATTTTCAAAAAAAGATGCATACTGCATATTTTATCATTAATGAAAAATTATAATATTTCTAAGTAAAGGTGTCATATATAAAATTAAATTTCGTTTTTATAAAAAATCTGCCCAAATAACATTTTCAGATTTTTATAAAAACAAAAAATAACAACGATAGCAGATATGAATATGCAAATGTACATATGCATATATATATATGTATATATGTAATATATATACATGTGTATATATGTATATATATATACGTAATAGACATTTATATATTGAATTATTTATATATATAAACACATACATATGTATACATTTATATATATATACATATATATATACATATATATATACATATATATACATATATATATACATATATATATATATATACATATATATATACATATATATATACATATATATATATATATACATATATATATATACATATATATATACATATATATATATAATATATAAGTACAACGTTTGCAGATGCACATATGTGCGTAAACTTTATAGACAAATATTTATATACACACATATACGCTTATATTTATATGAATATGTTCGGTTATATGTATGTATAGTACACGAAACCGAATGCATTTTTCAAACCAACCTTTATTGCGCTGATTGCATTTACATCCATTAATAAAGCATTTTCATGGAGTTATAGTATGTAGAGTACTGATATCCAAGAAACACTTTTGTTTTTGATATATTCGGGTTTTTGAATTGTAGTTTTCAATAAAGTACAATTAAAATTGTAATTAATCTATAAGGAAACTCCCACAATAGTAAAACCAGCGCCTTAAAACATACATTTTGTAAACTTTTTTCCTCTTTATTCTTAATGTCTGTTATTACAATACTGGCGGTGGCACAGGAAATCTGGTTTTACTCGATACACAAAATTTAATACATTAACACACACTAAGGTAGATTTAAATCTATTTTTTCGATTTTTCTAAAAATTTTATCGAACTTACTTTCAATAATACGTCTTTATTTTTATTTAAACTGTTATTGCGAAAAGTAGATAACAATTTATATTTTTATACATGTAACAACTTTTGAAACACTTTTCTTTCCACGAATATCCTCTTTGTTATTACAATATCCAAGAAGCTATAAAATGGCTGCTGTTTTTGTTTGCTGGATAAAAAATGGTGTTGCCAGACTCCATTTTACTCCACCTTTTGTATTGGCAACTACAAAACAGAGTTGTAAGCTATTGTACTTCAAATACTAAATTAATACAGCACATACATGGCAACGATTACCTTAGTGGGAATATTTGCACATTTTTTTTTCTCTGAAACTAGATGAACACAGTTCAAGACTATCCCATTCATTTCTTTACAAAATGTTTATCGTTAATTTCATAAGTCTCTTCTGCAAATAGAAAATTGTATGGTAGACATTTTTCAAATCTTGTTTAGATTATCTAAAGCTTTATACTGAAAAATTGGAAGACCGATAGAATACTTTTTCCTTCACTCAATCACTATAACTTCTTTTTTGTCTTTCAGAAACCAAGCACTAAGACGTTGTTTTCGTCATACTTATTTAATGAAAGTTCGAATTGACTTTGATGTAAGAATAAGTGGTCTAATCTTTGATATATAAAAATCTATTCATGCCTGATCAATACGAACGAATTTGTTTTTCGAATTAACTAACATTAGAAAGATTTGTATATGTTTTTGGTATCAAAGCTACCACTCCAACCTACCTACCTACTTAATCCGAAAAGACTACTTCGTAGATACCCGCTAGTTTGTGACCCTAACTATATCTGCGTCCGACTATTACGTATAATAATATAATGTAAAAATGAAATCGAAGAACGACGCACCTCTTCTGTTGATGTCCATACTGTCCCATACGATATGGTAGGCGTTGGCATCGGATTCTATCAAAATTTTCCTCTTGTTCCTATGTGCACAGTGCTCCAGGTGCTCGAAGACAGGAGGAATCGGCTACTCTTCTTTGTATGACAGATATCCAGCTGCTATCAGGAAGCTACTGCTCTCAGCGCATTCACGTACTGCTGCGGTAAGTAAGGGATCACAGATCTGTGGTAAGAGAAGAACGTTAATTACCTTTCTGAAAAGTGTGAAGGTCCTTAACTTATCGTTTGCTGGTGGGACAAGAAGTGTGTAGAAGTTAAACCCTAATCCATGAACTCTGTCCTCTACGAGCCAGGGCTCATGGATCACGCCCACATCCACGTTCTCCTTGGCCATAAACGACAGCAGATTCTCGCTTGCAGACTTTGAATGGTACAGATTACTCTGAATCACCTTTAGTCGTTGCGACTCACTGCTGTCGTTCGATGGCAGAAATCCTTAGCTGTTCCACCCCATATCAGGTTTTGCCGTCGAAGGGGCGTAGATGCATCCTACCACTTTCATTCCTTTTTGCCACTTGGCGCCTTCCAACCGGCTGATTACATTATAACAGTTGGCCTGCTTCATGGCGTCAAGTAGCGCTCGCATGATTCTCTCCTCAAAACTGAGCCAATTATTGTTTATAAGCTGCCCTTCGAGTCATCCGATCGCTGGCGCTTCGATGTTTTGGACGATGTGCCTTTTGACGTCGACGGTCCTTGGGTTCACAACTGTTGCCGCTGATCCTGGTGGTCGATCCTCTTTTTAGTTGGCCTCCTTTGACCTTGCTAGAGATGCCACACCTTGCTACGTTTGGGGAACATGGTCTGCCCGCCTCGTCGTCTTCGTTGAAGGTAATGCCAGTTCGCGGGCGGTTGTGAGTTTGCCATCGGAACTGACAGCGTTCTCGTATCACTCCAGTAGCATGGCTGGCTAGTGGCCTCCATTAGGTCGGGTCTCCAGAGATTTTAGCACACTCTTTTGCCGAATACTGACGGGCGCGATTTGGGGACGACATCATGAAGAGGGAGGTTGTTGCATTTTATACCAAGTGCCAGGTTTTAGAACTGCCGTCCCACTGGGGTCAGACGCAGACCAGGGAGACGCCCAATGTAGGAGAGACGCTTCTAGGTTTTGGAAAGGAAGATGGGAAAGTGGAGGATATAGGGAAAAATAGGGTTGTGACCCCTCCGGACATGACTATGTTTTTGGCCTAGGTACAACCGGCAGTAAGGCCAATTCGGATCACTGTAACTAAGTCATCGCACCGAGACAAGGTGACTACCATCGACGTATTCTTGATGATGCGTAGCGTTAATTCTAAGGCCAAGTGCGGATAAAATCTCTTACTAAGCGCTGTATTTTGTTGACTGTATCAGCATTATTATGGGTGAGCAAGCATATATTGTCCGCATAATCTAGGTCAATAAGGTCACCTAGCAATCCACACCGAATGCCTCTCCTTTCACGCATAGTTTTGTTCTAGACAATGTCGAAGACAATATTATATGGCAGTGAAGATAGTACACAGCTTTGACGTACAATGGGGTTATATTGCTTTGTGTATTATTATACAGCACTCAACAGCTGACTAGGTTATATTTCTGTGGCTATCAACGTAATCAATACAGGAATTTCGCTCTTGCCTAAGCCGCGGAACTTTGAACTTAGATTCGTTAGACCGCTATATGCATTATATTATTTCTTACGCACAGCAAGGTAATGCCACGCTAATTATCTCCCTCAGTAAATTCAGGTTTCTCTAGTCGCATTAATTTTAATCCTATATATATGTATATGTTTGGAGAAATATGAAGTATACATACGAGTATATAAAAACTACTTGCTGTAAATTATAAGAAAGTAATTTTATGAATTTACAAACTTCGATCCCATGCCTTTTTCTAGAGCTTTACCTATCGTATTGTTCACGTATATCGTTTTTTCTAATTTTCCCGTGGCAACCCTAGTACTTTCTTGAGCTCCTCTGTTTTTCTTCTTTATTGCCTCTTCTCACTTTTCAATGATGAGTGAATGGCAGCGTTGCCAGTAATTTGTTTTAAACTTTTTTTTTTACCAAAAAACTTGTTTTCTACAAAAGAAGCATCATTTTTAAAGAAACACCGGAGACGGGTGCCCTCTATTGGTGTTTCTTTCCTACTGTTGCCCGGGACTAATAAAATACAAATATTTAAAAATGTAAATATTTCTTGTTGTTGTTGAATTTATTGAAATTTTGAATTTTTGGAAAAAAGGGAAAACTTGGCAAATGGCAACGCTGGTGGGTGGTCCAAACTAGCTTTTCCCCGCCATCATCGATGCAGAAGATAATAACTCGTTGGCTAATAACTGTCAACCTTCTTTGTAGTTTACTCCCTGCCCAAATCCATTTTAGCTTGCAATCTTTTTAGCCAATTTTTTTATGACTTTGTTGTTTTGTTAATGTTTTTTGTCCTTTTTTCTAGTTTCTGGAATTAACATTCATTGTTTATTTCACCAAAAATATTCAAAATCATATTTAGAGGACTATTCATATGAAATTAGGCTTTCGACGTTGGCTAAATTTGAAACAATACTATGTAATTTGTGCGGTAACCCTCTTTTTTCTACTAATGTGAATAATATCGGACAATGAACTTATTTTATGGAATGCTAAAAACAATTATCATAAAGATAAAAATGTTGATGACACTAGAAAATCTTATAAGTAAAGTTGGATAAACAGTTGGCTAAAAATCGAAACGTGTAAAGAAAACGACCAATTTGTTTATTAACCTTGTACAAAAATTCGCAACGTGAATGGGCCGGAATACAACTCGTATGGCACAATTTCGACGTATCAAATTTAACTGATCAAATTTGCATATGGATTGGTAATATTTGTTTTGCTTAGCACAGCAATACATAAAAATTGAACCTTCAAACTGCATTGTATTGTTGTTGTGAAGAAGAAAAGAACATATGATTTATGCAACGCAGTTAGCGAAAATCAAAAGTATTTTGATTGAGACACACGACTTTGTATCGTGTATTCTGTATTGAATACACTTTTTGTTTGTGAACGCTCAATGCTATGCTGTATTGTGTATTTCGTATTCCAAATGTCAAAAAACGATTAGAAGAAGAAGACCAGTATTAATAGTTTGACTTTCAAGCAACAAAATGAAATATATTACGGAATAGAGTAAATTAATTAATCATTTGTGCGTACAATTAAAATTTTGAAATGATAATTGTTGACTCAAGTTACATAGAAAATATTTTGTATTTTTATTCTTCTTGATTACTGGCATTTACATAAATTGAAACATATGAACAAAATGTGTATAAGTCTATCGGATTTTTATATGAAAATTATCAAAGACAAACATACACTGTTGTATATTCGTCCAACAATACAATGAATACAACGATACAAGGGCTTGTGTGAATTGTCCATTATTACAACTTGTCGTTAAACTTGGGGTTAGTTAAAGGTACCTTTAGCTAAAGGGAACTGGAAAGTTACCTTTAACTTATTTTCGTTATTACAACTTACAGATAAAATAAGGTTAACTGTTTTAAAAAATGTAGCAGTGCCGGAGCAATGTCGATAAAACTGCTCAATTATACAAGTTTTTTAACGCAGCAGTAACCGCGGTCTTCTTTTTTTGTTGTATACGCTCATTTTGTTTAAATTTGAAGTTACCATTATGAAAATAATATATAATATGGCAAGTTCAAACATAAAGTGACCTTTAAATGTTAAAGGTAGGATGATCCTCCCTTTAGCTTAACGATCACTTCTATCTTATTGGGTACTCATAATAACGAAAAACAATTTATTTGCTCGTTAAAATCATCCCTTTAGTTAACGGCAAGTTGTAATAATCGCCCTAAAAGTTACAAGTAAGATGATCTTAACGCTCAGTTTTACCTTATAATAACGAAAAACAAATTATCTGGCCGTTAAAATCTTGCCTTTAGTTAAAGACAACCTGCAAAAATGGTAATACTAGTTAATTAGTCACCATCAAAGGATTACTATGGAATTAAAAATATTTACGAAAAGAAAATCAAATTTTTTTCACACGACCCGAGAGATAATTATTAATGTGATTTAAAATAAAATAATTTTTCAGAGCTAACTAGTTTACAACAAAATCTATAAATGTTGGTCAGACCAATATATCAGGTTTAAATTAGTGGAGGTAGAAAGTACACCCATACCTCGCTTAACGTCGTTTCATTTTGCGATTTTGCGTCGTTAGATTTTCGAAGTTGCGTTGTTTTGGATTCGAGTTTTTAATTTTTTTTGACATTTCCTTTTTTTTCTAAAATGTCTCACGACTTTTGATTCTAATTAGGCCATGCTATCAAAACTTGGGGATTCCCTTTCTAACTGAAAATAATACAGTTTGATTTTCTAATTTTAGAGTTCAGTTTCAATTAGTGTGTTATAAATTAAATTAATTTTTTATTTAAAGTGAATTCCTTTTTTTTTTGTTTTTGTTTTTTGTATGTATGCATAGTATGTAATAAAATTTTATATTATTTTTGTTTTTTAAATGCCTGTGTTCAATTTTCTTTTTAAGAAGTAGTATTTTCGTAACCCTGCAAAACATCTTCGATCTTTACATTCGTTTCAATTTGCGTCGTGTTTTTTGGAACGTAACCAAGACGCAAAGTGAGGTATGGGTGGAAATGCACTTAAGACAATTTAATATATTTTCATTGTGTACGCTGGGAGGCTCTGCGTAAACCTAAAATACAACATAGTTATAGACAACGCTACTTTCACAATCAGACTAAAAATAGAATTAACCACACATTCACGTAACGCTACGGGACGTTATCACGTTGATGAAAAGTCTTATGGGCCAGTTAGCCAAACGGAACGAATCGTACGTTCGTTTCTTAGCATATGGAGAGCAATTTAAATGCTTACCGAAACGCATTCTCTCGTTAACAAAACGGAACGATCCGTATGAAACAGAATTCCTTCACGTTTTTACGTGACATTTCAACATGAGTGATGGAGCTATTTTATGGAGAGTTGCATTGCGGCACAAATGCCCTCTTTGGTACTTTCATGATTATTTACATAAATCTTTTAAATTTGACATGTATATAATGATTATTTTTAAATTTTTGGTTAAAATAATAATAAAAAAGTAATTTTATAAAAAATAAATACTTATTTTTATGATTCTATTGTGCACACAAAGCAATTTAGACAAAATAAATAAATAATATGTATGTATTTTGAGTTACGAAGTGGTACGAATCCCCCTTTTTGGTACTTTCATATATATTAATCGTAAATTTAATCTTTTAAATTTGTACATAATAAATGATATTTTTTAATAATTATTATTATTATGATTGTAATGTATATAAAAAACTTTGAAGCAAAATAAACAAAAAATATGTATTTTAAGTGGCAATGTGACGGAAAAACCCTTTTTTGTCCTTTCCTATTTATACATAAATCTTTTTAATCTTTGAAATTTTTATGTACATGTTCTTATGATTCTAATGTGCATAGAATTATAATAGTATTTTTACTATTCTCGCTAGAGGTATTGTTTTGCAATTTAATAAAAATAAAAAAAAATCACTTTGAATAGAACATTATTCAACAGTGTAATTAAATGTAAATTCCATAAATATTCCATATATCCAAGATTGGACCAAAAATGTAATATTCTGTAATATTACAAGATTATATATTTACAATAACATAAAACTTAATAAATAAAACTTTTTCCAATTAAAGCCTACTTGGTAGTTTTTGAATTTTGCATTACCTTAAGCCCCCTTCACACGAGCACACAAGTAATATGATCTGTCAAAATTTTATGTAGAAGAGTACGGATGGGATCGTCTAAACATAATATGTAATGAAACTATCACACATTGAGAGAAAATACGGATGAAAATTTTGACAGTCATATGGCTCTCTTCATTTTTTGAAATGTTTCAAAAAACAAGAAAATTTCATTAGATCAGGGATGTATTTTTATGTAAACAAAACAAAAAAAACACACCTGTGCAAAAAAAAACAAAAACAAAAAACATTTTTGGCGCAAACAAGTATTCCTATTTTGTGAAAATATTTTTAGAATTATATTCAAAATTTAATTAATAATTTAATGGATTTAGAAAAAGTTGTTGATTTGTCTCCAGTTTTACCAAAGGTAAGTAATTTTATTTTAAGGTTTCAAGCTATCTAAATATTTTTTTATTTATTTCATATTATTTATTAGATGGAGTGGAGTCAAGCTGCGTTGGATACACTTGCTACAAATTTAAAGCAAATTGTTCCAAATATTTCACCAAATGATGTAAAGGTAAGTTTATATTTATTTTTATCGGCTTTGTCAGAAACGAATTTCGTACTATTGGATTATGTTCAGTTCAGATTTTTATAGAAATTAGCAGAGTATTTTTTGTAGACAAAAATAAATTATCTTCGCTCTCAATACGGATGGGAGTTGCTTAAAATCCGGGAGAGCCAAAGAAGTGGAGCTGGGACTGATAATGTCTATATTCCATCAGCATATTGGTTTGAATACCTTGATTTTCTGAAGGATTACGTTTCCGTCAGAAAAGGTAAATCAAATATTTCATATTTAAGTAATAAAGTTTTGGTAAGATTTTAAATTTTTTAACATAAGCTGTGTTTCAGAACTTTTCTGACAGCTACATATACATTCAAAAAGTTAATTTCTTGATATGTATTTCTTTTACGGGCGACAGATGATAACTCCACATCAGAAATTGATGATCTACCCCAGTGCTTGAAAAGAAATGTAGGCACACATTCATTTATTTAATAGTCTATCTATTAGTCAATTGACTAATCTATTGAATAATCTATTGACTTGACTATAGACATAGACTAATCTATTAATTAGTCTATGTATAAGTGTATTGAGTAATCTATTGACTAGTCTATGTATAAGTGTATTGAATAATCTATTGACTAGACTAATTTTAGAGTATTAAATTGACTAATACATAGACTAATCAATAAATTAGTCAATATACTAATACATAGTGTAGTCAGTTCATTTATACATAGAATAGTCAATAGATTACTTAATAGACTCATACATACATAGTCTAGTCAATGGACTAATACATAGACTAGTCAATAGAATAGTCCACAATTTTCAAACTTGAGTATTTGACCCTAACACTCATATAAAGTACACTTCAAAAATACAGGGTTTTTATTTTTTCAGTATGCGATGAGAGTTCACAATCTGACCTGGAAGAGCCTTCAACGTCAAAAAGAAATAAATCTAAAAGCATGCCATCAGTATCGGATGCGGACGATATCTTGCAGGTTGCAAAAAATTATATTATGAAACTAACCGAGCCAGAAGAACCTGAAAAACCAGAACAGGAATTTGAAAATTCTGTTGTTAATTTCATTCGGACAAATATTCGGGAAATTACCGACAAGAACCTGCAGGATGAAGTCGTATCCAAAATAATGCTGATTATTTTTGAATATAAAAAAATCAAGAGAAGATTCGGAATAGCTGGATCTATTGTTTTAATTAAAAAACAGTCTAGTCTCAAAAACTACAAATAAATATAATAATTTTTTAAAAAAATATACATTTTTTATTTATTACCTAATCTTTGTAAATGGAACAAGTTTATGAAATATTAATGAAAAGTTTTTAAGCATTAAAAAACTTCAGAAACTTCATGAATTTTCTACAAATTCTTTAAAATCTATAAAAAAAAAATTAAATTTACATGCAGTTTTTAATTTTGAAATTCGAAAATTTAAGAAATTATGAAAAACAAATACAGAAACAATATGTTGTTTTAAAAATTAAATTTGCTTATTGCCTCATTCCGCCAAGGAAGTTTATCTATATTATTTAAAAAATCTTTGAAGGCATTTCTAACGTCTGAAGCCTCATCACTGCTTCTGTTACCAGAAGATTTTTTCCAATTCTGTTAAATTTATAATATCCCAATGTGGATCTTCTTCCCCTTCTCTACACAAAAAGTTACGAAGAGCACAACAGGCCAATGTTATTAACTCTACCATTTCAACAGACAAATTTATTTCACGTTGAAACAATTGAAATCTGTTGGACAGGATTTCAAAGGCGTTTTCAACTACACGTCTTGCCCTTGATAAACGGTAGTTGAAAATTTTGTTCTCCTGCAACTGTCTTTGGCTGTATGGTTTTAAAATCTTAGATGTCAAACGAAATGCATCATCCGATACAAACACATAAGGTACCTGAATTAATAAGAAAACATTAATATTAAATATAAACTTTGTTTACAAATGAATATACCTTTATATTAGATACGGGAAGAGTGTCATTTTCCGGAAAATTTAGTAAATTTTCCTTTATTGCATCACCAACTTCTGATGCATTGAATGAAGCAGAATCATTGGCATCCACAACCGCCATCAATATAATGCTATTAAAGCCTTTGTAGTTGTAAAAGTAGGAACCATCTGCCGATTTTGGCCTAAATGCTGTGTTTGCCATCTGAAAATAATATTTATTATATATTATAACCATGATATACATTGAGCTTACCAATTGCACCCAGACACATTTGAAAATTCCATTTGTGGTAAAAGTTTTCCGCAATTGTTTTCCACTCTGAAGTAGTTTTAGGAACCTTACATAATTAGTTTTACGTTAAATACACTCATACAATTATTAAACCATGTAAACTTACTTTTAAGTATTTATTATGTAAAGCATTATATATTGCTTTTGCGGTTTCGGGAATTATATCAGATATTGCAGACACTGAAACACGAAATCCATACGACAAGTCTGTGTAGGTGTTTCCAGTTGCAAGAAAACGTAATGTTATTAAAAGTCTGAAAAATTGAAATGGAGGTTAGTTTTTAGATCAATATTTTGTAAATTCGCTTACCGTGTTGTTACTGAAATCGATTCCCTCATATTTGTGTTTTGCTTATAAATTATGGTTCCAATAGCTGTAACAAATCTTCAAATGATTCCTTGGACATTCTAACAAAATTTATAAAGCTTTTTGGGTCCTCCAGTTGCAATTCCTTTATAGCAATGTGCGTCATATCTTTTCCGCTTTAACGTCGTAGTAGCCATTCCCGGCTCCAAATGCGCTTGGACAGTCTTACTTCTTTAACCCGTTTCTTATCTTTGCACTCATATTTTTTAATTATGGTAATAGCAAGTAAAACACCAAGTGCATTTTGTTTGTTTTTTTTTAATATTTGGCATTTTTAATTTCAATAGAAACTTTAAGCAAATTTTTTCAATTTGTTTGTTTATGTTTTTTAACAGCTGTTTTCGTCTTACTTTATTATTGTCTTATACCAATCGTGTAAACACAGAAAAAATAATCATACGACTATTATTCTCTTTTTTGAAATACGGTTGGAATTTCATTTTACTTTTTCTTCAGACTTTACATATTACTTGTGTGTTCGTGTGAAGGGAGGCTTTAACAACACTCATCACTGTTCCGAACAGCTGACTTCGTACAAATGTATGTACACATAGCCACAGAAGTATACATACTGATAATAAATTTCAGAAATTTTTTTAACAAATCCGTTTTCGTTGAAAATCTTTGTAATTGTCTGACAACTTTCCTCGATTTTAAGACGGTCTTTTGCTTTGGTTCAGAAATTTGTGAAATTTGTAAATCGGATGCATACCTTTGTGGGCCTGTGTAGGGCCACAATTCAGTTCAATTTCAGAAATTTTTTAACCAATGCAAAAGACCGTCTTAACATCAAGGAAACTATAAAGATTTTCAACGAAAACGGATTAGTTAAAAAATTTCGGCAATTTTTTAACCGTATGTATAATTTAGTAACTGTGTATATCAATTTCTTTGCATTGTGCTGTGTTCGTGTGTGTTGCATTGCGTTCTGCTTCGTTTTTATTTACATTCTTCTTCCTTGACAGATAAAACGTTTTTAAAGTTTCTATAACTGCACAAACGTTCTTACGGCAACGTACGTTACGTTTTTACTATGCTTGGCTAACCAGCGCATTAACGTCTATAAAATATAATTTCATAATCTACGTGACATTTATATTCAGTGACTTGAACATTGTGTATTGAGTAGCGTTAAAGTTTGTTTATTTATTTTTTGGCTTTCCATTAAAATTCAGCTTTGTTTATTAATAATAAAATAATTAGTAATAAATAATTCATTATTTTGGTTAAATACTTAAATTAATTAAACCTTCGCTGCATGGCAGTGCATGTATTCAATATTAAACTTTCGTTTATGTTGCAACTATAGAATTTGTTGTCTTACAATTTTTTTCTTCTTACATTCTCTTTTATTTCAAAACTTTAGACTTATAGTCATTTACCTAATATGTCAAGAAATAGATAAAAAACATGAAAAAGGTATGATCGTTTTCAGTACGTCAAAAGAATGTGAGGGTTTTCCACTAAATAATCTGATATTTTGTGATCATCCTATAAAATGAGAATACTGTTTTTAAAAATTGAGCACATGATAGTCAAAATATATAAAAAAAATTTGTTATTCCAACAATTACTCATGTACTGTGATGTGTTATATAATATGTGCAATTTTATACGTTTTCGTCGATTTGGAGTGATATTGCATATGTGCTATATATTTGCAATTTTATGCTTGTTAGTATAATGATTATTCCTCAGGCAATGTTGATAAATATTTTGAACAAATAATTGAAATCACACATACGACTATTTAAACTGCAGGTGTCGGCTGAAATACCTGGAATATATGCTCACACTTGTAATATATGTAGGACAAGACAAGACTCAGACTTCCTGAAAAAGCTGCAGTACGAATGTCGTCAGACGATTCTTTTTTTTTGAAAATTTTTATAATAGTTAATAATAAACACATTATTTCTTTAAGTCTTTAAATTTAAATAGAGCAAAGTGGAGTGAGATATTGTCGAAATTTTTTATTCGGTTGAAAGTTGGTATGTAGATCATCTAATTCAGGCAAAAAGACATATGGTGCTAGGTGTTAAGAGTGTTAGTCTGGCCAACGTTCTCAAAGAAATGTAATCCATACCAACTCTTAAATCTCATGTGGATTGTTATCGTCCTAAATTAGGTAGAAGTATGTAATTTTTCGATGGAATCGTTGCGGAAACAAAGCACCTACTTTGAAAAACAATTGTAATATTTGCACAAGTTGTTGAATGTTATATCCGTTTGTTGTCTGAATAATTGACAACTAATTTTACATATGTAGCTTCAACAAGATAGACGTTATCAACTGCCAAAGTTCGGAGGGCCCTATCGGGGATGCCTTACAATTTTGCTATTAGGGCAAACAATAGTTATTAGTATAATTTATTTATTATCCGCTGTCCGGTGAAACAGAACTTTGACGATAAAATACTTGACGATAAAAATTATGAATAAATTAAAATTATGTTGCAGCAATTCCCTATTTCTGTTGCTTTAAGAAAGAACAACAAAACTATCTATGTGAATTTACTGTGAAAAAACCCTGAATTAATAGGTGAAAGATTTGATGAAAAGCTGGAAAGGAAGGTAACTGTTGCCGATCCTGACATTGTTCCAGAATAAAATAAAATCATGGGTAGGGTTGACTTATTGGGCTCGTTAAAAAATCAAACTACGTACAAATGGTATTTTCGTCTCTTTTATCACTTGGTCGTTACATCTTTGGTTAAGTCTTATATATTTATATATGAATACGTATCGACACGGTTTCTGGCCAGAACATGCGCAAACTTTGTTGAGAGCATTTGTTTATGAAGTTCTGTACTTTTTTTAAGTGGTCGCCGTAGTCTAGTATGTAGTGTGTTGGCTTATTAGACGTAAAGCCAGGGTTCGAGCCCCAGGCCAGACATCAAAACAAAATACAAAAAATTTTTCTTCGGCGACATCCTCTCAGCAGATTTCTGCCAAAAACTCTGAGAGTAAATCTGTCTGTCAAAAATCTGTCGTTCGGAGTCGACTTTAAACTGTAGGTCCCACCACTCATGTATAAAAATTAACACACACAACATAAGTGGTGTGAGAAACTAGGTCATAATCCTGACTGAAGGGTTGTAATGACCAATTATGTATGTACTTTTTTTAATGTCACCCGCCGTCATATTCCAAGATTCAGATCCATATAACACGATTTGCAAGTGACGATGATCTCCACACTGAATGTAACTGCCTATACGTTTGCCTAACTTTTGAAGCCTATAATTAACATCGGCTCCCGGATGATGCTACCTAGGTAGCAAACTGTGTTTACGTCCTCAATCGACGTATACGTATACGTACGCCTATTCCACTGGGATTTTTGTGCTTAGTGTATTTTTATGCAGCACTCGACAGTTGGCTTAATGGTACAAACTTTTTATAATTGAGATTAATTTCCAAGGGTTCCCGAAAGCTTTCTCAAAGTCCACGAGACATAGGTATAACGGCGACTTATATTCTACTGACTGCTTGGTTATAATTCCGAGACTGTTAAGTGAACAACAGAGGATATTTGTGGATGGAATCCGGCTTTTTCTTGCCTTCACTACGGACATAGTTCGACTGAGACGAACACAGTTGTGTCGATACTACTTACGGCTAAGTCCAAAGTTGTTCCACCTACGTCTAAATCACTTCACACGCTCAAGCTATGTGCTGCAAATCTTCTAGCTAAGTTGTGGAACACAATTAGGCGTACGATAAATATCAAAGTCGACAATGTTTATTTCTGGACAGACTCTGAAATAACTTTTGTATCGAATAGAGTAGCTGAGATTCAAGGGTGGGATCTGATATGAAAGGTTTAAAAAAACTCAATATGATTTGAAGGCCCGTTGTTTCTACTAAACGATAGTTCCAATTTGTCTATTAATGAACATTTTAACAGAGAAACAAAAATTATTGGAAACAAGAAAAGTAACTATATTTCTTGCAGTAGAGGGACTTCAAACTGGATATGATATCAAGATACTCTTCATATAAGAAGTTACTGCGAGTTGCGTATTTTCTACTCAGATTTATTTATAATCTGAAGAAACGTAAAACAAGTTCAAATATCATACCTACTGCAACGGAAATGAAATGGTCATTTTATCGCTTCGTAGAGACTATCCAAAATTCCAATTTTTCTGAGGAGATTTTTAAATTACAGAAATCCTTGTTCTTGCCGTCAATTTACTCATATACTTACTGAAGAAGGGAGAACTTTTTCACTATTAAGGATAGGTGGGAGATTGCATAAATCAAATTTGACATATGATACAAAAATCCTACTCTAACTACCGATACAAAACGATTTTGACACCCTCTCTTTTCCAAAACTACATTTCTAGAGCTGCCATGCTGGCACAAGGCAGTCATTGCTTAATTAACCACAAGGAAGAGCGCAGTAGGATTGTTTGCAAGTGTGTACATTGTTTCCGCTACAAACCAAGGGAAAAATGCACACTAATAGAGTGAGAGCTACATAGTAGTTGCATAAGGCTCAAAATATTTTCTCTCTTTCGGTTGCAGGGACTTCTTGTAGAAAACATTTGCCCATTTCATGCTAATCTTTGCATTTAACACCGACTGGTAAATATTTTTGCCCGCCAATGTAAATGTAAAGCACCTTTGTGACCAACTGGAGGCCAAGTCACCTAAAATTTTATTTAAAATAAAGAATGTAAACAAACACAAAAGTAAGTTGTACTTATCAGATGCTTCAGTTCATACGGAAATGATGTCACTTTTAAGAGAGAAGAAAATTAGTTCATACTCATTTACGCCAAAGGAATATAAACAAATATCCCTGGTTCTTCGCGGTATGTATTATAAAACAGAGGTTGAGGAAATTAAAGCAGCTTTGGATGTTCAGGTCCCTGGTATTGTATCTAAGGTATCAAAATTTTCAACATCTTTTTCAAGGAAAAACAACATGGAAACAGGCTTATTTCTCATAACTTTGATTCCAGGAAAAAAAATTGGGAGACATATCCAACATTAAATATCTGCTAAATCAATGCATTATGTGGGAAAAGCCAAAAAGAAAGGATAATGATACCCAATGCCACAGATGTCAAGATTGGGGACATATTTCTCGAAACTGTAATTCAGATTTTCAATGCGTTAAGTGTAATGATTCTCACTTACCAGGCTCTTGTCCTCGAAATGATTCTACGGATTCGAATCCCTGCTGCGTGAATTGTGGCAATTCCGGCCACCCGGCTAATTGGAGGGGATGTCCTGCATATAAACATATCTGTCTGGCAAGAAAGAGCGTATTCTAAAAACAAGGGAAGTCCAAAACACTGCAAAAACTAACGTTAATAGAATCATCAACACATCTCTAGTTTCGCCGGTAAGTCATTTGCAAGTCTGTTAAGGACGCAATCATCTCAAGCTGAAACTTCATATAAACAAAAATCACCTATTGTAGACGAATTCCTGAAACTTGCTAATCTGTTTTTGGAACCAGAGGAATTAACGTTAGAGTAAGAGATAAACAAATTTCTTACTGAGCATAAAATTATGTCAAGGCATGAGGCAAAAAAAGTTTTTTTAAGCCTACTTTCTAAAGTTAAAAGTATTTATGGGCCATAGATTTCTTAACTTTCTGACTTTTAATGTGAGATCACTTGTTGATACAAGTCGAAAATTGATCTCTACAACACCCTGTCTTATAACAAAATTGATATCGGCTTTATACAAGAATGTCGATCAAATCGAAACAAAAAAATCCATCTAAAAGGATATAATTTTGTATATGACCACTCCCCCATTGGAGTAGCAATTGTTTTAAAGGACAATATATCTTATAGTCGAATAAACATTAAAGATATAGGTTTCAATTGTAATTTTATTCAAATAAAATGCAATTTGAATAATGATCTACAAAAATATTTAGTTGGATCAGTTTATATTCCTGGAAACTTTCCTGTTACTGCCTTAAGTAATGGTCTATCAAAAATTCAGCAGGTGGCTAGTGAATTTGATGGGTTCGTGTTTGGAGGAGACATGAATGCTAAAAGCACGTCATGGGGAGACCTAATGGATAATGCAAACGGTAAAATCTTATATAATTGGATTTTAGACCATTCACTTGATGTAGTTCGTATTTGCGCGGACAAACCCTCATACCCATACGGATCTTCCTTTCTGGACCATTTCCTGGTAAGCCCCCACCTCATTGACTCCAATTCACAAAATTTAAGAGTTACAACATTATCAAACTTGAATTAATCTTCAGGCGCAGTGACTTAGTTGTGCGTAATCCACGTTTATTTACATCCAATAAAAATACAAACTGGAATAGTTTCCGCCATGATCTGGAGTCTGCCTATAGGACATTATGCCTTCTGAATATAGAAATCTTCAAAATAATGAAATTGATTCCTTGATATCGACGTTCAACTCTATTCTTACATCTATACATAATCTGAACTCTGAATAGATTGAAATTTGCCAAAACAAACCCCCTATGTCGGAAAATATTAAGAAGTTTTTTAAAATAAACCACAGGTGGCAAAGTGACCTGAAAAAAATTTTTCATCGTACGGGAAATAGAATGTCTCAAGAGTATAGAACGATTTCAACGCAAATAAATAATAAATAAAATAAATTTAAAAACAATTATAAAGGAGCTTGTAAACATGGAACAAGGCAAAATATTTAGCAGCAAACTTCAGAAAATAAGGCCAGGCCCGACAGCCTTTAAGCAAATTTACCAGGCGATAGGCAATAAAAAGTCGTCCTTCTGTAATGATATTATTGTCAACGACATTTCTATCTCGGATGATGCTATCATTGCAGAACATTTCCGTAGTTACTATAGTAGAGTGTACAGCGGAAACACACCTGAGCGGTCGTTAGACAATATTAATTCCCGTATCTCCACTTTAATGGAAGTTATGCCACAACACATATATACTTTGATATAACTACAAATTCGTTGGAGAATCCTGACAATTATCATTTTACTAATCTTGATGACGTTAAGCAAATCGTTAGAAAAGTAAACGATAAAAAATCGTATGGTATTGACGGGTCTCAAATTTTATACTGAAAAAGCTCCCTCACATATCGTTGAAATTCCTGACCGTATTATTTAATAATTGCCTCAACAACTTTTACTTTCCTGCAGCATGGAAATCTGCCAAAATTATTCCAATAAGGAATAAAGAGAGCAGTAACAATCTTGCAGATTTTCGCCCCATATCGGAAAGGTATTTGAGCACATAATCAAAAATAAACTCGAAAATGATTTCATATTTAATCCAGTGTCACCGTTCCAATTTGGGTTTAAAAAATACCACTCTACTCAACATGCTCTATTAAAACTACACAATGACGTCATTCACAACCTGAGGGAAAGGATTTGTGCCGTTGCCATTTCTCTAGACATTGAAAAGGCCTTCGATTCGGTCTGAAATTCTTTTTAAGCTAACTGAGCTTGAGGTTGATCCTTTCCTTGTAAAGATGTTTGATAGTTATTTCACAGACCGCAGGTTTAAAGTGCAAATCAACGAATCCATGTCTAGTTTTGATTCAGTAAATTGCAGTGTGCCCTAGGGGAGTGTACTAGCACCTTACCTGTATAACCTCCTTCTATATGACTTTCCTCACTGTGTAGGATCCACTAAAGCCATTTTATATGCGGATGACTGTCTTATCTACGCTCACCATGAATCGCCAGCACAGGCATTGAGTAATGCTACTCTTCATCTGAACAAGATCGATGATTATTATAGAAAGTGGGGCATTAAGATAAATGCTGCAAAATCTCAGGCATTTGTATGAGAAATGCATCTGGTAAATGCGCTAGATACGTGGTTCCGGAAAGCAAGATTCTGAAACTTTCCTTGAATGGCGTTGAAATTCCATTTAAATCCAGTATTAAGTACCTTGGGGTAAACTTTGATAAGTTTGACATGTTTTCCAGTTTATTTAACAGTCCACATCTTCACCAAAGCACAAAACTTCTTCTTTACAAAGTTCCCATCAGATCAGCTCTCATTTATGTATTTCCAATCTGGTTTTCTATTTCACCAATAGTTGCAAGGGAATTGGAAATTCATGAAAGAAAAGTCCTACGTAAGTGCATTGGAAGAAATTTCCGAAGCCATACCAAACGATACTCCAACTCATATATATACTCAGTCTGGTGTCAGACCATTATGCCTTCGACCTCCAGAGGAAATTTATTGGGAATCTTAGCCACCATGACAACTCCTTTATGAACGATATTTATGAGGAGGAGAGATATACAGTCTGGTCGAAATCTGGATACCTATCACCAATTGGTATTATTATGGAGCCTTTGGATGTTGACTCGGATCCGTTCAAGCTGCCGGATTTTTATTGAGGGACTATCCCTGGTGCCCATAGGAGATGATTTCATCACTTTTTTGTTAATTTTATTTTTTTTTACTTATATGCCAAATTTATTTTTATACTTGAATGGTACTTTCGGGTTATATGTATATTTTTTGTTCATCATTGTATCCGTTTTTTAACGTGATTTTTGAATTCTGAGAATTCTTTATTGTTTATGTTGTTTCAAGTGTTATTTAGTTTTATGTATTTATTTTGTTTAACAGTTTTCTCTGTTAGTTATAGTAAATGCCGGGATCAAGCATTGTTTGCTTATCTTTTTTAACAGTTCTGTTAAAAACATATCACTTTTTTAGCAAGTTGCTTTTCATCTTTTAAAGTGTATTAGAACTAGAGTTGGGTTCTTTAGCTCTTTTCAGTGTTCGCTCTTTCTAGTTCAGCTCTCTGTAATGAACTAGTTCGTTCTTTTAGTTCAATAGTTCAGTTCTCTTAAACAACGCCACTCTCTTCCTCAATTTGTGTAACTTCTTTATGGCAACGTTTGCTCATTATATTTTAACTGATGTAAACAATACCAATAAAGGAATGAATGTATTCCGTGTAAATTTATCATATTTGTAATATGATTTTTTACTTTAAATAAATTGTGGTATTTAAAATTTTTTCATTTTTATTAATTCATTTATGTATGTGCTTGAAGCACTTGAAAAGCATGTGATTTATTTTTAAATATTTAATGAGAATTTCTGTTTGTATTTCTATTCTAAACCATTGTCTTAGTTAAATAAAAAAATATTTTATATTTATTTGCTTATTTTTGTAAAAATGTTTCCATATGTTCTTTTTTTTAATATGTGGTAACACCGCCACCATTCCAATAGGAATGCCGCACACAAGGCATATTCATAAGAGGTAACCGCAAGAATACAACAAGTACAACAATGCAAAAACAACAGGCATTTTGTTTTTGTTTAAGAGTACACGGAATGTCAAAAACAGCTTCATAACTGACTGACGAATAACAATAGAAAGAGAAATGTTAAAAAATTTATAAAAATGGTTACAAAACACTAAAAAAACAACAAAATTTTGACATTTTAAGACTCGTCAGCTGTTGACTTACTCCTACCTGATATAAATATGCCATGGCCGCACATAAGAACGATAAACAAAATAATAGAACGAATAAGAATGAAATGAGCGAACAAGTATGAAATGAACGAATAAGAAACGAGAACTATACGAACTACTGAGCTAAAAGAACTGCTGAACTAAACGAACTACTGAGCTAAAAGAACTACTGAACTAAACGAACTACAGAGCTAAACGAACTACTGAGCTAAACGAACTGCTGAGCTGAAAGAACTACTGAGCTAAACGAACTACTGAACTAAACGAACTACTGAGCTAAACGAACTACTGAGCTAAAAGAACTACTGAACCAGGGATGGAAAAGTTGGTACAATTGTACTTTTTTTAGCACTATTTGGAAGTCAAAAACACCATAGCACCTCAATGACTTATTTAGCACTATTTAAAATTTCCCTACTTTATTACATTATTCAAATATTCTGTCTCATCACTGTATAATTTTTTGTTTTTATTTCATTTTCATATTGCCACTCGATGCTAACTTTAAGACCGCTTCAAATTTTTGTTCAGTCAAATAGCTCGCAATCTTATACAAAAAGATGCATTAGATGAAAATGATATATTAAAAATCAATATTTTTGAAAACCATATTCCTATTGGCGAGATATATTGTGGAACAGAAATTGATCTACATATACATATCCATAAATAATATTGATCACAGTATTATTTTGGAACTTAAAGAAATAGCAAAGAAATTTTATTTAAAATTCTGTGAAGTTTTAAAAGCAAAAGTTGATTTAAATAATGAAATGTTACTATGGTTTAAAAAATGTACACCAGAAAACGTTGTTTCAGGTAAAACTTCAAGTACATGAATGAATATTGAATCAATAAATAATCAATTTCGTGAGCTATCGGACTTAGAAACTATTAGAGCTTTCAAAAATAAGAACATATGTACCTTTTGGTCGAAGGTATCAGAAATAAGAAATGAACTAAATGAACCAATGTTCAATGTCACTTCAAGAGTTATAAAAGGAATATTTTCCATTCCACATTCATCTGCAAACGTAAAAAAGATATTTTCGTACCAAAATTTAATAAAAACCAGAGGGAGAAATAGAGTGTTTGCTTCGACTGTCTCCAATTTAATCCAAACAAGGTATTTATTGAAGTCATTTAATTTGTGTTGGTACAATTTTGAAATAACAAATAGTTTGCTAGCAAAAAAAAATATCATAAATAGTGATTTAAAATTTAGATCTCATAAACTTTTGTGTTCCTTTATAGTTAAGTATTAAAGTAAGTTGTTAAGTTTACCTATTACATATACTTAGTACTTAGTACAAAGAAACTGCAATGTACTTTTTTTTTAATTTTTATATTTTTTTTACGCATATATGTACATAAATATATGTAAAATTAATTCTCATTTACATATTTATTTAATTTTTAATAAAAAAGTTTAAAAAAGAAAAAAAAGTGAATTTAGTACAATCGGGCTGAAAAAAGTACAATTTTATGTGAAAGTTAGTACAATTTGTTAAGATCAATTTCCCATCCCTGTACTGAAGTAAATGAACTACGGAGCTAAAATAACTCATTATTATGAGCGGCTCTCTTAGTTCAATTGAACTAGTTCGTTCGTGAACTACACAACTCTAATTAGAACAGGACAAATATATAGTTTTAAGATTTTATACATCAAAATGTCGATTTTGTATCTCACTCTACCATCTAAAGAAGAAAAAAAAAGACAATAAAATTTCAAATCAAATACAAAGAAATTGTAAATTAAAACAAATCTTAGTGAAACAAACAGTATTAAACAACCGCTCTGTATTTTATTATACATACATACATACACACAAACCTAATTAAAAACTTTCAACTTTACTTAAAAAATTAAAGTAGCTGGCAGCACAGTTCGATTATTTCAGAACAAAAATTAAAATCAAACCAATTCGAGCTGAAATTGAAACTACATATAAAAAATTTGTTTCGGAACAAAAAATTTGTTCTGAAACGAAGCTTTACTACCTTCAGAAATTTCAAGTTAATTTAGACCTTCCTATTTAAATGTCATTAAGATTATTAGCTTTGTTATATCCACTTAATTGTACCATGTGCTTTGGTTAACTATGTATATCCACTATTATCTGATTTTTAGGTAGAATGAGGGCTAACTTTAATAAGTTGAAGGTTGTCATTTCCAAAAAATTTTAGAATTATTTCTGTGCCAATATAGATGTGTTTCGGATTTTAATTCTTTTGAATATATGTTTTAATTTAGAGTAATCAACTAGATTGTTTGTAAATAATTGAATTTTATTATTATTAAACTCTCTTATTTTGAATTTATTTTTAATGAGGCCATTTTTAACAAACTCGATAAGAGCATTGGAACCACATGGAAATATGTAGCGGCGGTGTTTTACTCTTTTCATTAATTAAATTTTGCCTTATTTTGTTTGTATTGATCTCTTTATTACCTTTATTTGGATATATATTTTTTGTTGCTGTTCCATTTTTTGATGTTGTGGGCATCTCCCGATCTTACACATATTGTGTAAAATATTTTGTTGCTGTTGCAACAGTTTCTTCTACGCTCATATTCATTAAGTATTCTACTATAGTAAGAAATTACTTTATCCTTCTGCATCAAAACGGTGTCAATGCATAGTTGGGCGTCCATAACAAGTGTAAACCTTCTTAAATGCCAGGATGAACGATAATTTGACCACTCATAAGTAGCTTTTTAAGTTTTTGATTCCACCGACATAGTCTTTATCGGTGGTGTCTACCTTAGTTCATATTTTTAAATACTTTGTCATGTGAAAAGCTGTCTTTGAGTAACTTCTAATAAATTTACGATAGTGCGCAAAAATGATTTTATTTTATTTATGATTTTTATTTTATTTCTTTCTTCGTCCTTGACAATTCTATATTTTGTATTGCTTCTGGCTGGGCTACTAAGTCACATGTCCCAAAAATTCAGGCCGCTTCTATAAAAATGAGCATTTATCCAGCTGCACTTGAAGATTTATCTCACACTAGCGTTAAAAAAGTAGAGAATATCGGAATATCATAGAGATATGTAATCTGAGAGGACAGTATTCATTATTCCTTAAAATGTTGTAGGTAATTTTTTAGGCCAGAAGCCATCCTTATAAAGTCACAATGCCACGTGGGAGTGGAGAATGCAGTCTTAGGAACTTCTTTGGGTGTCACTTATATCTGGTGAAATCCATGACTAAATCAATTGTAGCAAAATAGTTACAGCACCCCAATTTGTCATACATGTCGTCCATGTTTGGCATGGGAAATTTCTCATCTACTGTTACCGCATTTAGTTTTCTGTTATTTTATGTTCTGTTTATTTTTCACTAGTGTAAAAAATGTTCACCTTTTGCATAACAAATTGGTTTTGTTCAGCTTCGCTCTGAAGGCAATATTCTTTTTCTTCCCTATTTAGATATAACCTAATTATGCTATAGAAATCGCCGTAGTCTAGTAGGTAGTGTGTTGGCTTACTAGACATAAAACTCTAAAGGTAAATAAAATTGCCATGAAAAAGTTTCTCAAAAATCTGTCGTTCAGAGTCGACATTAAACTGTAGGTCCCACCACTCATGTATAAAATTTACGCACATAACATAAGTGGTGTGAGAAACTAGGTCGTAATCCTGACCGAAGGGTTGTAATGACCAATAATGTATGTATGTATGTATGTATGTTATTCCGGACTCCCATAACGGAAGGATCGGACTGATGAAAGCTCAAATAGCACACTTTCTGATTCATATTCCTGCCTATAATATCCGTAAATGACTCCAGAAGATTCTGCTTAAAAATCTCCAACACCGGGTTGGGTTAGGTGGCGGAACCCCTCGAAGTAAGAGGTCCCACTTAACCCCGTATTTAGGACCATTGTGATACCACAATTAATTTTACCCAGGGGTCAGCCATTCCCTAGATAAAACCATCACGAGTCCAAATAAATCTTGCTATTGCAACAATCTTTATATTAGAGAGCTCGGTCAACGATGTCAGAAAAATCGAGGTCAGAAACATCTGTCTCTTCATTACTGATACTTGAGGCGAAAGGCAGTATTTTCCTCTTCCTCAGACCCACATCTCCTGCAGAATGTCGAGTCTCTCGGCATGCCTCCTAAAAGGACAATGGCCCATAAGGATGACCATTGTGTGATGTATGGCCATACGATTTAAGGACAGAAGTGAGTCAGTTCTCTTCCTGTCCATACGTGTCCACCAGAGTCTGACAATATTGCACGTACATTTCTTCTTCTTTCTCAATGTTCCCCACCAAGGAGATCAATAGGCCTGACCTGCAGGCCTGTTAAGCACTATTGGCAAGTGTGGGAAAGTGGTTGCACATTATCTCGAGGTCCGTTCCATTGTTTTGAGAACGAATGGGGTTCGATTGATAGGTCTGGATATCGATGGTCTTGGAACCCTTTCTCTGCAGTCTTCACTAGTAGCAATTCTGCAGGTGACTGCAGCTCTCCGAGTCCTATAGCGTCTCGTGGTTTCGTGTTTGGCCGAAGAAGCTGCCTTGGAAGCAGCGGCTTTATTGCCTGGGTTTACCTTGGCAGTTCCACCGCTCTGCGAAGTTGAGACTTTGGTACCTGTTTTACCCTTCGTTTAGAAGCCCCTTGAAGCCTCATTGTTTTGTTGTTGCTTCCCTTTAGGGTTGGGCAAATCTTTTTTATTTTATTCTTGCATTAGATAATGGTTACATTTCAGTTTTTTTATTATTAAAATTTATTTGTAAAAAAGCTTGAATTACCTACTGAATGTTAAAATTAGCAAAACAATGTTTACGAAATCGTTGCTTTTTATACAGAATTCACTTAGAAACTTTTTTCACATTTTTACAACTGTTTTGTAGAATTAAACATTTTTTCTTTCATTGATATTGATAATACTTCATTGATGCAAAAATTTTTCTTTAGTTTCTTCAGCTATTCTTTTTGTTACTAATTTGTTATTATTCTTATCTAATTAATTTCTAATTTCTTACATTAAATTAATTAGAATCTTTTCCAGTTTCTTTGTTTGATTTTGTTGAGTTACTGCTGATCCAATAAACAATATTTCCTCCTGAGTTTTTCACAGTAGAGCCTCACTGTGTAAAATGACAGTATTGTGGGGGTAGCTGCTGATTATTTACCTGATGCAAGTCCAGGATTTTTTTGAGACGGAGAGTATGGCGAGAAACCTGTCTTGACTCAGTGGACCTTCGTTGAGGTAAATTGCCTCCTTGTACTATCTTTTTTGGAGTTCCATCGGCATATTTCTGTAACGTTTACTAGCAGAAAGTAGGTTAGACTGAACTTCTTCTACAGCAGTAAAGGACTCAAGAGTATTTTTGGTCTACTGGAGACAGCTGTCTTCGTACTCCGTGAGCTCAATTTTGAAAGCAGAACGCTTGGTGCTGAAGGAATTTTTGATGTTTTTTGTGCTTTAAGGAAGCAATGTTAAAGGCCGTGTAATGCGAGGTAGATGTTTCGGAGATTTTCGAATCATTCTTTGACTCATCTTTCCGCATAAGAGCTATGACCTGGGAAAATAGTTAGGTGGCTGTCTTATTCACTACCATCTGAACCCTTAAAGATACCTGGTTCTATTAGCTACTAGACTGTGTTTCCGGCCGATTTTCTATTTCTGGGATTTTATTTTGGATTTTGGCACGCTAGTAGCATGCCGTTTAGTGGGGCCCGTCACCACTACTCTACACTACAGTTGGATTTCTGGAGATAATGAAGCCCTTTCCCGGATACTCAGGGCGCGAACTGTTAGTCTTTTAAAGGCTGCCGCTCGATAAGAAAAATACGCAGAACATCAGCCGCTCAGTCTGGTCAGTTGGGGACGGACCAATCCACAGAGCCAACTGATGTTTGGTATCTTTTAGCCGCTCAAACTAAGAAACCAGATGCTAATTGCCAGGTTTTTTACATTTGTTCTCAGATGAAACCCTTGTGACATGGGTGACACTATTGGTAATGACTGAATAATAACAATCCGCTGAGTCCTAACCATCCTAGCACATAAGATGTACTGAAACGTTATATACTCCCAGACAAAAACGTTAAAAGTTTGATGTTAAGTCTGAAAAAGCTATGCTGATATTCAGAAGGGCTCAGACTTGACGGAACTTTTCGTCAGTCGTGATGTAATTTTTACGGAAATCATTTCCATTACTGAAAGGAATAGAAAAGGAACCTGTTAGCCAAAACTTGTAGAAAGTAATATGTATAACTTCTATAAAATAATCTTAAAGTGGGGGAATGTTCCAATATTGATTGGATTGATGTTAACCATTTTGAAGAAAACAATATTAAAGTCGAAGATGAAAGGACCAATATACAAATTAATAATGCCAATCCAGTTAATAGATAGTATTCCGCGAAGGAGTGACAAATTAGATACAAAACGAAATGTAGTTTTAATGCAGAACAATTGATTTTCTTCTCAAAGCTCAGGAATCTTTGTCGAGGAATGACAGTAAAATTTGGACTAAGGCAGTGTAAAATGAGATAAATTCTCTAGATGAGAGCGATATGTAATGTCATTCATAAACCAGAGGGAGTCAATGTCATCAAAACCAGAAAAGAGCAAGATAACAAAATAAGGTACAATGCTTGCTTAGTTGTGATTGGATTCACATAGGAGAAGGTCATTGATTGTGAAGAAACCTATTCGGCAGTGGTAATCCTCAATAAGGTGTTTAGTGTCGTTATGCACGCAGTTACTGCAATGTTGCAGGGTGAGTTAAATAAAGATATATTTATATTTATGTATATATTCAAATTCCAGAAGGTATTCAATTGTGTACAAAGGCACATGTATTACAACTGGAGACAGCTAGTCGCTATCGCAAGTCAGATAAAGCACTCAAGACATATGACCAGAAACAATCTATATATTAATATCGCGATATATTAATATCGCGACCAACAAAAGCGCATATTTTCTATATACTTGGACGATATTCTGCTTTTTAGTAACGTTTTCAACTTCAGAGAAACTTTAGTATCAAAACTAACGAATGATTTTAAGATGAAATATATGTATGAGTTATACTAAGGAATGTCTTGGAATAAGGATCTAACATGATGGCTATCATTCCAGGTGACATACAACATGGGGACGAGCATATTTTTCCTTGGCTAGTCTAAGTCTCCTTTATATTTCTTGCAGATGGAGAATATTTAAGGTGATTTTTGTTTCCAAAGCGGAGAAACCATTCCACACTAAGGGGAAGGACTATAGACAATTTAGTCATTGTTCCTTTCTTTTAAAAACATTGGAAAGGGTCCGTGCTGTTCATACCCCAACTTAAATGCTCATACACAATCTGGCCTTATAGAAGGCCTTCCTCGTTCTACTAGATCACTGCAAAGAATTTGATACCGTTGACCATGAAATTCTTTGAAGCAAAATGGAAAATATGTTTAATTTTTCTAGCACGTCATTAGAACTTATAAAGTCATATTTATTTAAGCGAGTTATATTATATCAAAACATTTGTTTATGGTTTGCAACTTGGAACAATAGTGAATTTTATATTTTAATTAACTTAAGACGAAAGGTTAGTAAATAAAATTATTGATGAATCAGAAAAAAGGAAAATGCATAAGAAATTTAGTTTAAATTTTAAAGAGTAAAAATAATATTGTTTATAAGTTTGCGGACAGGAAGTAAGAATTATTTTACACAAGTTTATTACAATGTTTTATTTTGCTGACTTTAATGATTTAAACTTAAAGAGAAAAGTTATTAAATGTGAGTCAGCAATATAAATACAATTTAGTTTGTTCAAAACAAGATTTTATTTTGCTGACTTTAACTATTTAAAATTCAAGTTAAATTATTCTTAAAAGTGTGTCAATCAAAAAGAATAAAATAAATATTTTGTTGTTGTTTTAATTATAAAGAAAAATAATAAAATAAAATGAATAAAATAAATATTTGGTTAATTGTTGTTGTTCATTTGGATCTCCTGGGTTTTGGTGGGGGTTGGTGTGATAACATAACTAGCGCTTCCAATCAGTATTTCATAAAAAAATAAATAGTCAAACTTTTTACCTGTTGCTAGAGGAGTTCCCCAGGATCAATTCTTGGACCACTTTTTTTACCATGTTTGTAAATGACCTGGAAAATCAATTAATGCATTGCAATATGCAGACGTGCAAGTTTATATTGGATGTGACAAATTGCTAATAAATGACTGTATTTCTAAAATTAATGACGACCTTCAGAGAATTCAGATCTGGGCTGAAAATAATGATCTTTGTCTCAATCCTAAAAAATCAAAATATCTTTTTATTACGCCTAAATCTATGAAAAGTACCATCGTACCACAAATTTTCTTAAATGGTGTGCAAATCGAACAAGTATAATCTGCGAAAATTTTGGGAAAAATTGTAAATAACCATCTTACTTGGTCTGATCACATTATTATCATAGCTGGAAGAATTTTCTCTATGTTACGAACCCTTTGGAAGTCGCAACACATTATCACATTAAACATAGCACTGCTGATTGCTAAATCTTATCTTCTACCAATACTACTATATGGATGTGAAGTTTTCGGATGTTGCGATGCTTCGAGCTTTAGAAAATTAAATACAGCTTTTAACGACATAGTCAGATATTTCTTGGCTTAAAAAGATTTGACCAGACTTCGTCTTTTGGCAAAAAAATCTATGGAATTTCATTTGATGCCTTCATTGAAGAACTTGATATAACAATAAATAAAATAAACAAAAAACAAGAAATAATAGTGGTTGGAGACATAAACATTTGGGCAATTCACACGACTTTGTATCGTGTATGTTGTATTGAATACATTTGTTTGTTTGTGAAAGCTCAATGCTATGCTGTATTGTGTATCTCGTGGCATTCAAACAATTTGATAGCCCGAAACCAACACAACTCTTTTAAAACATATGAAAACATATACACATTTTTTTCATTCACACAATTTGATAGCACGAAACCAATACAACTTTTAAAAACATATGGAAGAAATGTGTATAAGTGTATCGGATTTTTATATGAAAAATATCAACAACAATCATACACTGTTGTATGTTCTTCCAACAATACAATGAATACAACGATACAACGGCTTGTGTGAATTGACCAAATGTTATTTTAAGATACAACATTACAACAACAAACTATTTGAATATGATTATGTCAAACGGATTACAATGTATGATACAAGAAGTTACACGCGAAGATATAATCAGGAAATCAAGTACATGTATTGATTATTTGTTCGTAAAAAATAAACAAACAGGTTCGAACACGTATGCTGGAGTTGTAACAACAACAATATCAGATCATTATTCTCTTTTCTACTGTATCGATGAAGTGGAAAGAAGTCAGAGATAGGAAAACGTCTATAATACATGATACAAATAGTCTGCATAATAGCAACAGCAAACAATGATACAAGCGTCACGCTAATAGAACTTGTGACATCTTACAAATATCTGGGAGTCTACGTTGATAATAAATTTAAATGGAATATATACATGTTATATCATCTAAGCAATTGTGCCATCTATTATGTATTAAGGCAGGCGTATTTCGCAATTGCAGAGTCGCACATTAGGCATGGGATTGCAGCATGGGGAAGTGCTACCCAATGCAGATTACTACAAAAAACTCAGGATCGACTATTAAAAATTCTGGAAAAAAATAAACGCTTCAACATAAACAATAATAATTACACCGCAAGTAACATCATCAATAATAATAGCATGGTCAGCAACAACATAGTTCACAACAACAGCAGCATCATCAACAACAGCAACAATAATTGTAATAACCATACAAATAACATTACCAATAACTCCAACATACGCAGTAACAACCATAGAATCAACATTATCGATACCAACAACTTCCAGCACAACATCTACACAAACAACAGCAACAGAATAATCAACAATGCCAGTCATATCAGTACCAATAGCAACAATATTAGTACCCACAACTACAACAACAATAATAATATCGCCAATGGATTCAGATACCTCAATAACAACAACAGAATAGTCAACAATACAGTTCAAAATATTAGCCTAGCAAAGGAACAGCGTATATTAAATATTAAATCTATTTTTTATATAACATTAGCAACTGAATTCTATAATGATTCAAGGTTTCTCAAAAAGATTGATCATCAGCACAACACGAGGCGAAGAGCGAGAGGTAGATTTAAAACTGGTAGCTTCCATAATAATTACGGCAAAAACACATTAGAAGTAACTCTGCCACAAATTTTCAATATTGTTACGTTTTTACCTTTTTAAAAACGTTTAAATATGAGTTCGTTAATTGCAACCAAAGTAAAAACAAATGCGTCTTTAGTTTTTCTTAACTGTCTTTATTATTTACACTACTTTTGTGTGCCACCGTATAGAACTTAACGATACAACAATAATAATCTGCTTATTCACTTTATTAGTTCACACAAGTATTCACTGGATCTTTACGACCACGACTTATTTTATTCACACGCAACTTCACACAAGGATGACTGAATTAAATCTGACTGCTGCTTGCTTTGTTCAGCCCTTTTATAGTCCGCACCAGTGTTGAAAAATTCAGTACTTTGGTACTTTTTTCAGTACTTTTTCATTTCAAAAACACCGCAGTACCCCCGTGACGTTTTCAGTACTTTTTTATTATTACATATTTTATGTCTTGCGTTTTTCAACTATTAATGCATTAGCAACTTAACGCTAAAGGTAGACTTAGGCTTTGGCCCCGCTTAGCCAAACGTCTAGGGAACGTACACTCGTTTTTCGAATACGAAAAGTAGTGAAAACGCTTGCCGAACCGTAATGTAATTTCGTTTGCATTGCTTTCATATGCTAAGAAACGTTCACATTACGTTCCATCGACTTTTGACTAAACGGGGCTTTTACGTTTTATTACGTTCCGAATCAGCTGTTCTTGTCATGTATGTGAGGAACACGAATAAGTCGTTAGTTTTTCTGTTCGCCTTCCTTGTGGCAAACACCCTGAGAGTAAATAAAATTGCCATGATAAAGTTCTACAAAAAAGGTCGCGCCATTCATGAATAAAATTAACACACACAAAATAAGTGGTGTGAGAAGTTAGGTCATAATCCTGATTTAAGGGTTATAATGACCAATATTTATGTACGCATTTGCTTACAAAAGTACCATTCGGTGCAAAAAAGTACTCGTTCAATTATAGTTCAGTACCATTTCAAAATTTCAGTTTTGCAACACTGGTCCGCACACACGCGTATCAATCAGTATGATGAACGTTCTCGATGTGGAAGGTTCTCGCTCGCGCCTTTTCGAGAACTCTATTGCTAGTACATTGTTGTTTGTGTACTTTGCTTATGTTGTCCGTTACATATTTGTCGTAGCTGGTTTGATTCATTCCAGGTTCGTTGCACATATGTGTGTGTGTAGCTTTAGATAATCAACACCCCTGCCGTCAAATGAGTAGCTAACTACAAAAAAAACTAACTTTAAGTTTGCTTGTATAGACTAACTTAGAGCTAACTACTACGCAATGCAAAATTTACATTAGCCAAAGTGTATACAAACACTCCAATTCTTAACGCCGATGGATATATATAACTAACGTCTTAGACGTTTGATTAATAAACAAAACCGCGTGTCATCTTTTCGCTTTATATTTTTGGTTAAAAATTTATTGTTTGCGTAAAATAATTATAAAAAATACATTAAATTAATAAATAAATTCGAAACGTTTGAAGTGTTTTTATTTGAAGTGAAGTGAAACAATATTAAAGGGCCGCTTGCCAAAAAAGCTTACGGAAATTATGTCACCAAATTTGTGCATGGACATAAACTCGGATGCTGTTCATGGTAAAAAGCGTTTAAAAGACTATGCGCCTTAACAGGTAAGTGCTAATTTGAAAATATAAGTTTTAACCAACTCTGAAAACATGTAAAAATTTATATAAATATTTTTTAAACAGTCGGCTCTCAGGATGTAGAAACTGTCGTTACGCATTAAAAATAATAAAAAAAACGTTGTATTCAAGGTAAGTGCATTAAAAATAAAAACACAAATCCAAAATATTAAAATATTTGCAAATGTTATATTTAGGAACTCTTTTTATCCTTTTTTATCAACAAATATGCAAAATATTTTTGTAAATCGTGAATTTATCAATTTTTTTTTCATATGTGTAAATTAGTTTAGAAAAAATCTTTATTTACACAATCAACAAATGCATAAAATATTGCTTGTGATGTATTGAACTGAATTTATTTTATTTAAACTGAACTGAATTTATTTTAATTTAATTTATTTTTTTTATTTATTTATTTTATTTATTTTCTTTTTACATGAATAAACTTTTGTTTTCTATTAAAATATAAATTTTAAAAAACTGTTTCATTTCGAATAATTAATATGATAGCTTATTATTGTGAGTTTAAAGACAACGTGTAAAGAACTGACTTTTCATTCACTGAAATTTAGCTAACTTCTAGTCAGTTTAAAAAAACTAGATTAAAGCTAATTAAAAGTAGTAAGTTTATAGCTAGCTACAAATAGGTTTACTTTAAGTTAACTGCTAAGTAACTAACTTTAACTTCGTTGTATTCTTAGTGTTAGTGCGTATTTGTATTGTGTGGCTTTTGTTTATCGTTTTTATTGTTAAACGATATTAGGTCGTTTCGTTTTGCGTAACAATATGTTACCAATAGAACTTTTAAATATTCAGGACAAACAAAAAAGAAAAAAACTTTTGAAGAACTTTTTCGTAAGCTCGCAAGGTTAACTTATGTTATTTCATTTTATTTTGTATAATTTTCACTTTTTTTTCCATTTAGTTAGTATTTTATTATTTACTTTTTATTTTATTTATAAATATCACTTTTAATGGCAAAACCTATTTTGCCATTTTGCTTCGCGGAACTAGTAATTAATAAATAGTAATGAATTAATAATTTTAGTTTTTTTTTTTATTTTATTTTAATTTTGTTATTATTTCGATATTTATTGTTATAATTTTAAATTGTAAACCTAATACAAGTTGTATAAAACATGAGGTAAATAAAGAAGACTCTGAATTGTGAAAAAAAAAATTTAATAAGTACTCAAAGCAAAAAAATAAGAACCTGCTAGGGATGAGAACTTTACAGTTACTGCATAAGATCATTTACACTCGCACTCCACTCTACTTGTATAGAAGGCTTATATTTACTCGTTCACAAAGATCAAATAATCTTTGTCATATGAGGCACCGATCTCTGACATCTAAATGGTATTTTTATGTAAACACTATTTGGAACTTGTTGCCCCAAAATATTCAATTTATAAGTTATGCAATACAATTAATAAAGCTTTGTTGTATTATTTCTCATAAATATTATCATGTTATTAACTGTTTTACTTTGTAGATTTGTCTATTTTATTATTGTTGTATATTTGTAAATAATTGTAAGTTTCATTATATTTGCTAAAAATACGTTAATCCTACACTCTAATTATATGAAATTTTGTTGTGTAGGATATTAAATACATAAATAAATAAATGTCAGGACCTCGATTGATCCATCACATCTAAATATCTCAACATGCCTCCACCACTACACTTTCTCGTCTCGCTGGTGAAAAATCCTTGCCCGGCTGCCTTCTCGACATTGAAGGTGCATTCAATAATATCAATTCAAACGCAATAGTAAGTCCTCCTAATTCTCTTACCCCGGAACGAGGACTGGTTAAGTTTATTGAGCTCCTCCTCAAGTCGATATAGTAACCGCCTCCGTGGGGCTACATATTGTCAGAGAATTGTATGTTTAGGTACTCCGCAAGGCGGTATTCTATCATCACTTCTCTGGAATCTTGGAGTCAGCTCGCTCTTGAAAAGCTTGAATCTTCTTCGTTATAGCTTACGCTGACGATATTGCCACTGCTGCATCAGGAATGTGTCCACAGACGCTATCTGACAAGTTAAACTTCGCTCTGTCGATTGTATCAAAAGGGTGCAGGGAATTAGAGCTGTTGTCAACTCTTTCAAAACTGATACAATTCTTTTCACTAGAAGATACAAGATTCCGATCTTCACCCTTTCTAGTATAAGCGGGACCAGACTCACGTTGAGACCCAAGTTTGATTATCTAGACCTGAACCTTGACTCCAAACTCAATTGGAAAGCCAATCTAGACGCTAGGACTCAGAAAGTGGTGGACTGTAAATATACAATATAATATCATACCAATCTTACTCATGCTTTAGTGTGAAGTCCCTGCTATGACCAACTTCATCGATGGATGGGTTCCGGCTACCGACAGAACAGAGCAGAAAATCTGGTCAAAGACGAATAGCCGTCTGCTCAGTATAGTAGTTGGAATAATTACTGGGCATTGCGTAATGGGCACTCATGCATTGGTCTTGGGTATTTGGCAAATGGCTTCTGCAGGCACTATAGACGGATACATGACAAGCACTACGCCGGAGCAGGATAAGGATCTTGTTTTTTACAATATAGACGATGTAAACGAACTGTCACTGTTGACAGTCTGAGCCACTTCAATAGAACCTCAAAATAGTTCCGGGATGTAAAACTGTGCTATCACAAATGGCCTTAGGTCATCTCAGTGTTTCTATTCAACTTCTTTTGATAGACGACCACCCCTACCTAACTAATTGTATCCTTGTACCGGCTATAGTTTCGCTAGCTGTCATCAAATCCACATTCAAATCGTGTAATTTCATCCTTCTTTTATCACCAATTATTACGTTTTAGGTTTTTAAAACGTTTATTTTGAGTGTATTCGAGCGATGCATATTAAAATAAACGAACTATTTGCTTTTTCTTTCTGTTATTAGTTTGATTAATTAAATATTTTATTTATTTAAAAACGACACACTTTTATCACGAACAATAGTCTGCCAACTTTACTTCTCGATCCTTAAGTTTGCAAAAATCAAACGCTCGGAGTACAATACCACTGTTTCTAACGTTGCACTTTTTATTGCAACTCTCTTTACTCAATGACTGAGTTGACCTTTGCTCTATTTTTACTGCATTATTTTATGTCTGACAGCTTCGGAATCTTTCCATGTAGTGTTGTTCTTCTATTTTCTTTTTTGCCTATTTTGGTACTTTCTTTTTTTCTGTGTGTTTGTCTGTTCGTCTTGCTTACGTTACAATATTTTTTAATTTTGATTTATGTAGGTTTACGTATGTAAAATGATGTTTTTTTCAGTTCAACGGAAAAAATATATTCTCTTCTTCTTCAGAATAACTGCGAAATAAAGTTTGATGGTATAATTTTGGGGTGTTGCTTTTTGAAGCTATCCATGCATTTACAATATTATTGTGCAAGAATTGACATTGCACAATAAATTTGCCTGTGTGAATGTTGTATTAGTAAATGGTACAATACCTCCACATGGGGAACAATCTTGTCGCGATGTGGGGGCTTAAGTGTACTTCGATTCACTCTGTGACCCAGTGTGAGTTGCAGTACATAACTAAAGGTTACTCTAATATTGTGGGAAGAATCTGCTCCGGATCGATGTCGTGCTTTTCGGACCGCCGGATCACGTATATTTTCTTCCATAGCCGTAATCTGGAATGTTAAGCGACCCGTGCTCATCGGATGGTTTGCAGTCAGGGGTCTAATCCGACTGCATTATAACGGAGCCTCACTGATACCTGGGTGCCTCAGTGAGTATCAGGTTCTCTACCAAGTCCTTGTCATGCTAGCGGGGGCTATAGCATGATGGACCTCCCTTCCCTCTCACATGTGGGACTTGTATGGACGGAAAGATAAACAAGATATTTAATATGACGGATTGTGATGACGACCTGGATTTTGTTACTGGACAGGACCCGTCCCATCTCATTGCACAAATTCAGGCGAGCATTGTTGAAAACAACAATGAGATCGTCATGAATTTCGTCGCAGGTGGTATGAGGATGATGACTGTGGAGGAGTCCTTTAGTGGGGCGACTGGGCAAAAGTATCTCGTCTGACAAGGCGGGGAAACCTGGGCGGAAACGTTCCGCTTTCCATAGGGAGAAGAATTCGTATCGCAGGGCTTGCACTATCTTGAGGAGATTTGCAAGTTGTTATGTAGATTCCCTCTCTGTTAAGGAGCAGAAGATGCTGGCTCAACACAGAGGCACTGTTTCGCGGTATGAAACTAAGTACATGGACGGTGTCCTCTCACGCGAGCGTTTAGTGGGAGCGTGGGGCCAATTGCTTCCACCTCTAAAGCCGCAAGCAAGGGTCTTGAAGGTTCTGCACCCTTACTCCCAACTGGAGTGAAGACGACTTCTCGGGTCTTCAAACCCCCAATGAAGGGTAAGGGTCTTGGTGTTCCTTCGTCAATGAATAAAGGAAAAGGGGTAGTAACTACAGCTAATCCTATATCCCAGAAGAACGTTGGAGACGAAGGAGGGTACTTCGACAGATAAGTGTTCCATTCAGGTTTCCCGCAAGAGAAATCATATGAAGAGAAACAAATCTGATGAGGTGCCCCCCTCCGGCTCGAAGCGTCATAAAAAACAGGGGAGCCCGGGTACTAACCCGTCCCTTCAATTGGACAGGTCAGATTTAGATGGCAAAATCTCTCGTGAAAGATGGGAACTAATTGAAGAAAATCTCATCGGGTTTATTATGAAGGAAAGTTGTGATGGCAGAAATGCCCGCATATCCTCCATCGCACAGTGGTTCAAGAGCCCAATCTAGCTGGAAAAAAGTCAATTTTTTATGTTTCAAAGTTCACATAATTTGTTTGGTAATTGTCAAATAACTATCCACTGTTCATAACTGTATATCAGGTTTTTTATTCTTTTCTTATTTGCTTTGTTATGATGTTTGAAAAATGATCAATTGCATTGCCTCTGTTGATATAAGAGGCCAGTCGATTCACAGCATTACTTTTGAACTGATCGTAACATCGAACAATAGCATATTTCGACTTTCTTTTTTTTATACTGCATTATGTCAGGTATGTTCTAGCTATATTATAAATAAATGTTGTTTGTGTAGTAAATATTTAGCATTTTATAGTTTTTAGAGTAACTTTTAAATAGGATTCCCGTGAAATGAATTGTGCCCTATTTATGTGTGTAATGTCCACTTTAGATGAAAAAAAAATTAGCTTCAATTATTTACCGGTACACTTTTAATATACATATATAGATAACATACCCACGGAGAGAACTATATGTGTGGATTGCCGAAATGAAAAGCAAAGAAAGGGCAAAGGCTGTCATTAGCTATTTTTTTGCTAAGAGTGGGTTACAGAAGATTAAAAAAGAAGATTATTGCAATAAAGTTAAGTTATCTGTACGAAGATTAACGTATTCAATTAACGAAAGATGGATAAAATCAAAAGGATGTATGAAATATTTTGAAGACTCTAACAAAATTTAGTTAGATGGACTATTTTGTCTTCCTTCTGAAAATGTATTTAAAATACCAGAGGATTTAGGGATGCAACCGTCAACGTCAAATTTTGGCAGACCTCGATCAGATTTTTCAGGTAAATCTGAAAACGGGAAGCGTATGGAAGTGTCTACTTTAGTTAGTGGATGTTCACCTGAGAAACTAGCGTTCGCTGCTGGCGTTAGTCTTTATAAATCTGGCAAGAGGGATGCTGCCGCGCATCTAAAGAACATAAATGAATCTCCAACGAGACCAACTAAAATTAAAAAAATTGTTAATGCACAATCTAGGGAACCAGTACCGTATACAGATGAAGAAGCATTACGTCTGTTTATCGATGTAAAATATACGAAAGCAAGTTATAATGCGATGCGTACTGGTGCTAAGATTCGTAACGCGAATATATACCCATCATATCATCGAATTTTGGAAATTAAACAAAAGCGCTACCAAGGCAGTGATTAAATCGGTGATAATTAATTATTAAATTTTCGGTATAATATCGTGAAAAAAATTATTCGAAGGAAAGAACATTCAAAATAGAATAATTGTAATATAATTAAATATCAAAATGCCCAAAACTCGTCGTAGCCAAACAAATAAAAACATTGTAATTTGTGCTAAATGTGAACAGGTGATAAAAGAAAAATCTGATGATTTTATACAATGCGATAAATGTTTGAAAAGCTTTCACTCAAAATGTTGTGGTTTAAGCAGAAAAGCTTTTGAGTTGTTAGTAAATAATGAAGCAGAATTATTCGTCTGTTATTTTTGTAATGAAAATGAAGGAGAAGTAAGAAAGGAATTGAACACAATAAGAACGGAATTGAAGAGACTAGAGAAACTTGAAAAACTCGATCAGCTGACTGATTCGATTAATTTCATGGCAGCCAAATTTGATGAGATCTTTAAAGACGTAGTAGAACAAAAAGCAAATAAATGAAATTGAAAAAGAAAATAAGGAACTTAAAACTCAAATTCAAAACTTAAAATTATCCGTCAAGGTATTGAACAATAATAGTGTAAAGAACGATTGTGTCATCAGAGGAGTCAAAGTAAAAGAAGGAGATAAGGCTATTGATGCGGTCATGGATCTGTCGAGGGAGGTTGGAGTTGAATTTGAGCCGAGTGCTGTAGAAGACGCATATTTTATGAGGAGCTACAATAACAGAACTGAAAATAGTAAGAAAATTGTTGTCAAATTTCTTCTAGAATTCATAAGGATAGACTTATGTCATCAAAATCTAAGTTGAAAGACAACGAAAAGACTAGTAAGGTATTCATACATGATTTCCTCAGTAAGGAGACTTATAATCTTTGGTATCATGCGAAGACACTAAGAAGCATAGGGTATCAATACGTTTATGTAAGAAATGGAAATGTTTTTGTTAAGAAGAATGATTCAACTAAACAGCAACTCATAAGATGTGAAGATGATATAGACCAAATGCTCTTAGCTGCATCAACAAACAAGCACTGGAAGAGAAGGTCCATGGTACAAGCTAAAGAAGTCGAGAAGGTTGATTCTAGTGATGATGGTGAAGATGATGCGTCCTCTGTATCTCCCTCTTAAGAATATTTTATTTTTATTTTTGATCTCATTAATCTTATTATTACTGATTTTTATAAACTATTTTTCATATATATATTATTTGTTTTTGCTTTTTGTACTTTGTTTTAATAAACCCCTTTTTCAACTGTAAATGATACATAATCAATATTTTTCTGAATTTGAAAATTTCATCGAATATTTAAAACAAATAAATTACTCATTTCTAAATATTATATCTGTAAACGTTAGAAGCATTTCGTCAATTGAAAAATTTAATCAATTTAAAACATTAATTTCAAATTTTCCACAATTACCAAATATAATTGCAATTCAGGAAACATGGTTTCATTCAACGCTATCATCAATTTATAATATACCTGGATATAATTCTATTCACTGTTGTAGGGCGGATGGTTTCGGAGGAACATCTGTATATGTAAAAAATAACTTACAATATACTGTACGAGTATGTGAAAACAAAAGCTTTTGTGACCTGATTGTTTTAACTCTGGAGAACTTTAAAATTAATGGAAAACCACTGAAAATTGTATCATTTTATCGATCTCCAAAATGTAATGTTAATGATTTTTACAATATTGTAGAGAACTTAATGGAGTTATATGGTAGAAACTACTGCATTTTTGTTGGGGATTCAAATATTGACTTTTTGAATGAAGTGTCGAATACTTTGCTGAATTTGCTTGAAAGTTATGACTTCAAAAATTGTCATACTTTAATTACACGTCCAATATCTGCCACATCTATAGACAACGCTTTCACAAACCTCTCCCATTCCTTATTTATAGATGCTATTGAATGTGAATTTTCTGATCACAATATGATCTCTTGTAAAGTTAAGAAGAAAATACAAAATTGTGACTATACTGAATTTGTACAAAAGAAATGTGACTATAACAAACTTAAGGAATGTTTTTTAAATTATAGTTCGAATTTCTTGAGTGGAAATTCATCAATTGATGCGTCTAGTTTGATAAAATGTCTGTCAGATGCAAATAAAACCCTACGTCTGAGTTAACAAGAAAAAAATTATTAAAAGAACAAATAGCACCATGGATTAATGAAAACTTGCGCAACTTATTTATTCTTAAGAGAAGAATCCTAAAACAGAGAAGAAGAAATCCAAATGATGCAAATGTACTAAACAGCATAAAAAGAATAAGTAAAGTTATTAGAGTTGCCTATAAGGAATCAATGAACAGATATTATCATGATAACTTACACAGCATTTAGCAAGATCCTAAAAAGTGTTGGAGATTTTTAAATGAAAGTCTGGGAAGGAGTGTTAAAACCAAAGTAAATTTGAAAAATTCAAATGGCGAACTAATAATGGAGGATGCGATAAAATGTGAGCTCTTAAACAAATACTTTTTACAAATTCCCAAAACCATGAAAGAACAAATTGATTATTCTCCCGCCGATTCATGTAATGGACTACGAACTCTATGGAACTGTAATAAGACTTTTAATTTTAGAACCACAACAAATGAAGAAATATCTGAAATCATACATAACCTTTCAAATAATAAGTCCCCTGGACATGATAACTTGTCGCCAAGAATTTTCATAAATTTAAATAATGAAATCACACCATTATTATTACAAATATTCAATAATGTTATTTTAACAGCGCAATATCCAAACATTTTAAAAATATCGAAAATTGTTCCAATACCAAAAGCTGTTAATGCACATAAAGTAGATATGTATAGACCTATTGCTCTATTGCCTATAATGGATAAAATTTTTGAGAAACTAATTCATCAACAATTCACAACATATCTAGAAAATAATAATTTACTGTATGATTGCCAGTTTGGGTTTAGAAAGGGTAGCGGTACTGAAGATGCTGTAATTAATGTAGTAAATTTCATATGTCGAGGACTGGACGAAGGTTATAATGCTGTTGGTGGTGTTTCCTATGATCTTTCAAAAGCCTTTGATCTTGTGGATCATGATATAATGTTAGAAAAACTTCAATTCTATGGTGTTAGAGGAGCCGAACTAAACCTGTTTAAAAGTTATTTGAATAATAGAAAGCAATATGTTGTATTAAACAATAGCAAGAGTAGTCTGGGAAATGTGGAACATGGTGTACCACAAGGCAGTGTATTGGGCCCACTTTTATTTACAATTTACATTAATGACATCAATAACCTTGAGCTCTTCGGAAAACTGTATATGTATGCCGATGACATATCACTATTTTACCCATACAAACATGAAGCCGTTTTAAAAGTGTATATGGAAAGAGATGCTGCCCTAATTTCTGAATATATGAGGTTAAACAAATTAATTCTTAATTCATCAAAAACCAAAGTTATAGGACTTAAACCATACATAAATACTAATGCACCAAAGTTTAGTGTTTTTGTAGATGGAGAAGAAATTTTTGAAACAAATGCTGTAAAATATTTAATATTTTACAAAGCAATTTGTCGTGGAACTCGCATATTAAAGACATTAAATCAAATCAAATTTAATGAAAACACAAAACTAATTATATATGAGGCATTAATTCAGAGCCATTTGAATTACTTGGTTTCTATATATGGATATAAGAATAGCATAGAGCTGCAATCTCTTCAAAGAACACAAAATAAAGCACTCAAGAACGTCTACAACCTTCCAATTAGGTACCCTACCTTAAGATTGTACCAGGAAATTGCCAAGAATATATTACCTATAAACGGAATATATAAAAAGCAAGTACTTCTTTTTGTATTTAAATCCCTACATAACATTGGCCATAGCACAATAACTTTCACTCGTAATCAATCAACTTTTGCTACCAGAAGCAGTTCAAACTTAAAAATTGAAAAAAACAAGCAACTAATTGAATTTATTGGTTGTGTGGAATATAACAACTTACCACAAAACTTAAAAGATATCAATGTAATTTCATCTTTTAAATCCAACATTAAAACTCATTTCTTAAATAATTTAGAAATGCTTTTAATGTAGTATGTACTCTATATACATGGGTATATAATTTTGTAATTACTTTTATTTAATTATAATTCTTTCTTTCTTTTTGATTCTAGATACTATTTATTTAAAATTTGTTAATTTATTTTAAGAATACTAATCCAACTTACCTCAATAATGTCGTAAGACGCTGAGGCAAACATAAACTGTGAATTTTAATACTTTTCTTGAATAAATATTTTTGATTTAAAAAAAAAAAAAATAATGGAATAAAGGTATCCGATGTAATAGCAGAAGTATCTCTGCAGGACTTACTTGATCACACTGCATGTAGAATTTTAAAATTGCAAAAAGATGTCATTGAGGAATTCAATTATACGGAATTGACTTTGATTTATAAATGGGGGTGTGATGGTAGCAGTGGGCACTCAATCTATAAGCAGAACTTTAGTTCAAATGATTCCTGTAAAACAGATGAATATTTGTTTGCAATTTGCTTGGTACCTTTGCAGCTAATGTACGGTAACGGGAAAACCCACGTCCATCATCTACACGTTTCCGCAGGCCGATTAAACTAATTTTTGAAAAAGAAACAAAATCTTTGATTCAAGGTGAAACTAATTACATACAAAGAATTTGTTATTTAAAAAAATTTTATATTTACCTCTTTACCTGCAACGCCACGCCCATTTTACAAACAACGACCACTTTTGGTGCAAAGAATGCCTTCAATGGGAAATACATAACTCCAAAATTTCATACTTCTAGCGGCTTCCGAAGAGAAGTTATGACTTTTTTCCAGCTAGATTGGCCTCTTGAACCACTGTGCATCGGTTGGGCCAAAGCCATCAAGGCAGTGGACTGCGAAAACGAGGAAACTGTCAAGTTCCTTGTGGAGGCAGTAAAGCGCCTTGGCGGACTCTGGCATGGTGCTCTATTAGAGGCAATACCTCAATCCGTCATCCCTCTGCGCCCAATTGTGATAGTATGTGTCCCGTTTACTTTTAGGCGGGTGAATGGCGTACCTGAACTTATTGAGAATCAAAATCACGGATTGAACACCAGTTCGCGGGTAGTTGTCAAGTCCCTGACTGGTGATAGTAAAAGAAAAGGCTGTGCCCTTCAGATCGCTATTGATCAGACATCACTTCAGTGGCTAAGGGTAAAGAGTGGCGTAGTGTTGTGTGGGTTGGCACGCCTAAGATTTCGTCATCCGAATATAGGTGATGCCAGAAACCCGGAGGGGGCTAAAAGTGGTGCAGATTAACCTGCATCACTGCGAAGCCGCCTCACACAACCTGCTAACCACCCTTCGCTGCCTTGAAGTTGATATCGCTCTTATCCAGGAACCTTGGATCATTAGGGATAGGATTCTGGGTTTGAGTGATCGTGATTATAGGTTACTTGGTCCTAAAACAAGTGAAAAGGTAAGAACCTACATTTTGGCTAGTAGTAAGTTGGATTTGTTAATCACTCCTTCCTTTTGTACAGGGGACGTAACAACTGTGGCGTACAGAGATGACCTTGGGATCGAACTGATGCAGTTATCTGTGTACATGCCATACGAGGCTGCATCTCATCTCCTGATGAAGTAAGTGGACTACTGGTGGAGCATTGGGTGAGTCGATTCAGAATTTTATTATTTCTTAATAGGCTTAACATTTGTAATGTTTGTAATACGCCGACTTTTAAAAATCGTGTTACGGAAGCTGTAATTGACATTACGCTCTCGAACATGGATAGGTCTATGATTAGGGACTGAAGGGTTTCAGATGAGTGTTCTTTCTCTGATCGTCAACAGATATCCTTCAGTATTAATCTTTCTAGTGGCTTTCATAAGCCTTTTAGGAATCCAAGAAGAATCGACTGAATCAAATTTGAGAAGGCTGTGGAGGAGGAACTTAGGGCCCTTAGGGGTCATTCCACTCCTGGCATCAATGATCGAGATGGATCTTTGACGAATATTTTGTTGTCTTGTTATAGAAATGCTTGTCCCCTTACATACCCGGGGTAAGAGGAGCTAGCCAGCCTGGTGGAATGCGGAACTCCAGGGAATCCTCCGTTGTACTAGGAGACTTTTTAATAATGCTAAATTATTTTTGATATTTGATTTTGACTGGTCTGCATATAGATCCAGTTTTAATGATTATAAAAGGGAAATAAAACGCTCAAAAAGAACCACCTGGTTGAGTTTCTGCACATGTATCGAGAGCGTTACCGATGTTGCTCCGTAGGATGCTGTCTAAAGATCCCTTCTGTGATGCTGGCATGAGGCCCGATTTGGAGGATATCATTACCAGACATAAGGTCAAATGGGCTATAAGTAGCTTTAAGCCCTTTAAGTCACCTGGTCCGGATGGTATCTTTCCGGCTCTGCTTCAGCATGCTGGTGATATATTACACGAATGTCTGGTGTACGTGTATGGGGACTGTCTCCGGTGGTGTGATGTACCTGACGGTTGGAAAGATGTGCTTGTGGTGTTCATACCAAAAGCTGGTAAACCCAGTCACATCGGTCCTAAGGATTATAGACCGATATCGTTCTCATCCTTTCTTTTGAAAGCTTTGGAGAGACTTAACGACCTATATTTGAGGTCAAACATGGACCGGTCTCTGGTGAGTAGGTCGCAACATGATTACATTAAGGGTAAGTCGGTTGAGAGTGTTCTTCATGATGTGACAGGTTTTGGTGAGGCGAATTTCGCTAGGGGTGAGTACACACTGTCGGCTTTCCTTGATATAAAGGGCGCCTTCAATAATGTTACCACTTCATCGTTTGAGAATCCATTAAGGGATATACATGCCTCAGATTTTCTGGTGCGGTTTATCACTCAAATGCTGGGTAATAGACTAATCTTGGTTTGAGGTGTCTGGAAAATAGAGGTTTTAAGGTTGTGGCATTCGCCGATGATGTGGTTATTCTTGTGGGTAGAAAGTTTTTGTCGACTCTGGAGGAACTGGTGGAGTCTGTTCTTGGGGTTTTATCCTCTTGGGATACGGACTGTGGTCTGGGTATAAATACCAATAAGACAGACCTCGTCTTGTTCTCGCGTAAGTACAAAATTGAAACCTTCAGGTTACCGAAGTTAGGTGGTAGAGAACTTCCGTTGCCGTTTGAAGTCAAGTACTTGGGCGTTGTCCTGGACAGCAAGCTGAACTGGAAAAGAATCACAGAGGAAAGAATGAAGAATGGACTGATTGCTCTCTATAAGTGTAGGAACTCCATTGGTAAGAGCTGGGATCCGCCTAGGGCCATTCGCTGGATATATCTGTTGAGTGTTAGACCGGTTATTACCCATGGTTGTGTTGTTTGGTGGTGTGCATTCGATAATAATTTTCGACGGAAAATCTTGGATAAGGTTCAGAGGATTGCTTCCTTGAGTGTCACTGGACTGAGGAGGAGTTGCCCTCAGGCTGCTCTTGACACTATGCTCTGCCTGACTCCGCTTGATTTATATGTCAAGCAGTGTGTAGCGCGTAGTGCCATACGTCTGAGGGAATCGGGCTGCTGGAAACAGCGCTCGATAGGTTCTGAATGTCGTCTTTCCTGACGGGAGGTATGGACTTTCGGAAAAAGCCACCGATTATATTGTGCCTGAGTCTATGTTCCTGCCTGGTTTCAGGATACTTATATCGGAAATGGTACATTGGAATGGTGGGTACTCCAGGGGCTGGAAGTCACCTTCACCACTGTTTTTCTGTGGACCGTGGCGGACTCTCCGCCGTAGTCTTACATTACTAAGTACCTCACACTTCCCCTTTACATCTGGTCTGACGATAGATTTCGTCGCACCGGTGTCAATAGTGAAGGTGTGTTGTCTGCCATTTATGTACCCGTACGATGTAAGGTTGTTGTTTTTTGCTGCATCACCGATGTGGAAATGATGGGGCCCTCGCTTGTGGGAGACAGCATTTGCCCTTCAGTGCTAGTTGGTTTTAGTTTAACGGGGTAGATGGTTGGTAGTTCGCCCGTTTATTATTCCTCGTTGGAGAGACGAATCTCGATCCTTTGCGTGGCGCTTTGCAGTTTCTTTGGAAATGACCGCCTTTCGACAGTTAAAACATTTAAGTTTGGCCGTTTGTCCAAGTTTCTTCCAAAACTTGCTTCAACATCTCTTTAAATTTATTTCAAAGGCATTCTACTTCCTCTACGAATTCCATTTTTCGCACTTTGCTTACTTGTGGTCTGGAAATAGTGAGAGTGGTCTCCTGGGCTAGTGCAAAGTTTGTCTTGTGTGGAACATACCGCTAATTTAATGTCAGGGTCGCGAATACCATTAACAAACGCCTCGGTTTTAAAATTGCCTATCAGTGGGTGGTTTTCTCCTGGGTATGTATGCTGCACTAATCTCTCGACCTCCATTACAAAGGCTTGAAGCAACTCATTAGCCTTTTGCGCTCGGCACCTTAACTTCCTGCGGTACAGTTCTCGTTTGTGCTCGTCGCCGAATTTACGCTGTAACGCCACCATTAAGTCGATGTAGTTGTTTCTGCAGCTGTCTGGCATGGTTTCGAGAGTCTCGGCTGCGACACCTTTTAACGACAAAATAAGTGCCAAAGTCATCTCTTCATCGTCCCATTCGTTTCTGTTGGCTACTGTCTCGAATTGGAATTTAAATACGGATAGGGGTGAGTTACCATCAAAACAAGGTGTTTTTATCCTGCCGGTACCTTCTTATACGATTCGCACTGGTTCCGATCGCTGGCTCTGGAGGTTGTTTATCTTCTCCATCATAACGAGTTTTCCGTCAACGGTCTATTCCAAGTTAATCACTTTCGTGTCAACGGTCTTTTCTAAATTTGACACTTTCGTGTCAATGGTCTATTCTAAACTTGACACCTTTTCGTCAACACTAGTAATTCTTTTGCTGGCCGACTCATGTATTTCCTGCAGCTTCTCTGTTGTCGCTTCAAGTTTCTTTTTAATTTTTTACAAAAAATTTTGTTCTCTATTATCCATTTTTGTCAGAATTGCTGCTATCATTTTTTCTCGTGTATCAGAAAATAGCTTTTGGTTTCCTACGTGCATTTTTTCCTGTGCATCAGCAAATAGCTTCTGGTCATCAGTTAATACTTGTATTTTTTCCATCATAGGGGCTAGAAACGAATTTATATCAATACTGTTGCAGGGGCCTGTATCTCTCGTTCTTCCTCATCTTAGAAGTAGTGAGTATCGATATCAATGCCACGATGCGGAAGTTCGTCCATTAACCGCCTTTGGAGGTCTTAGTGACCGTTGTTGGCAGGTCTAATTTACTCAATTCTCGTTTGAGCCGTTCCACTTTTAGTTCGCAGTTTCATTTTGACTTCTTTTTATTTATTTCTTTATTTATGCATTTATATTTTATTTTGCAATCCCACTTCTGACACAAATTATTACATTTTTACCTTTTAACAACGCTTAAAATATGAGCTCGTAGATTGCAAATAAAATAAAAATAAATTTGTGTTTAGTTTTGATTAAAATTCTTTATTATTCGCATAATTCTGTGCCATTGTTCAAAACTTGATGTAAACAACAACAATTGTTATTCTTTGTTATTCCTCTGTTTATACATAAACAATAACAGTTACTAGACAATTATTCGACAGATTTTGTAACGGAGATCTTCAAACCACGACTACTCTCTTCACACGCAACGCGTCTTCACACAAGATTGTCTGAACTTCACTAGCTCAGTCGCCTGCTTTGCCTTGCCTTTTATATGCCAAAGTAAACAGTCTGATGAATTTTCTGGAAGACGAACGTTCATGATTTCGTTGTCATGTCTTTTTAATATTGTGCAACTTATTGAATAGTGCAGAGCAAAACGATAATAATAAACTCATTAATATTGCGTGGTTTATGGGTACCTGTAAGCAATATAAAACATTTCTAAAAGTACACAAATTTGTTCAGTAAATTCCTTTTGATGCTATGTCGCTTTCTGCTACCATAAGTTGACTGTTTGTTTATTTTCTAAAAGGACGAAAAGCGCCCGATGTCAACACTGATAAGTAATAGTTTTTTGTTTGTTTGTATTCAGGAATATTACTGTTTTATGGATTTTGCGCTGTCATTTGCAGAAAAGAATGTTTGTAATATTTTTAGTATAAGTGAAGTAGAAATTTGCATAGAAATTGTATTTGGTAAAAAAGAAGTTTTAAAACAAATCAAACAATCTAACACAACAAACATTAAAAATTAAAATAACAAAATTGATAAATTGAACAAATGCCAAAAATCCAAAACTAGTAAGTGTGTGAACCTTAGGACTTTTTTGAAGAAATTTACTGTCCTTAAATAATTCACAAAAAAGTGAAAGATACTTCGGCTTGTTTATTAATTATTTTTTCTACTATATTGCAAAATTAATTCTTGAAACAACAAAAACTAGGCAAGAAGTCAGATATACTACAGTCGACACAAAAAAAAAAAAAAAATACTACATATGTATGTATATATATTGAAGAAGAAACAAAGTTATTTAGTATTTTCCTCAGTAGCTAACTTAAAAGAAATAAGCGATACTCGTCTTGCTACTTCGCTGGAAATTTTAGTAGTCGTAGATAGACTGCAAAATATATTTACTTGAGTGTGTTGTGAATAGGTAAACAAAAGAATTGTAGAAGGATTTTCACAAGTAAAAATATTTTATTTATTTATTTATTTCAATATACCTTATAAATAAATTTATAAAATACATGTAAGTTTAAGGCGCGGGTAACCAGACCATAAGCGCTCGTCTAATATTAACTTGTTATATGTAACAAGAGTTGGCTACAATTATATATAAACATATTTACATATATCTAGTTAGAAAAACTTCTACTGGAATATTCAGCGAAGTAAACATTAGTGTTATCTACAGAAATGAATTCAATGTTATTAGATAATAATAAAAAATAATTTAAAAATTTAATGGTTAGCAACTAAAATGAACTTGAAATATGGTATTTTATGTAAGAAAACTAAAATATGAAATCTAAACATCAACTATATTGTGTTTCCACAAACATTTGAATATTCTTTCAATATAGTCAGTTCTTCTACAGTCAAGTATCTCCTCCAGTGATCCATCCATCTTCGAAATAGGACAGCTAATAAGAATATGAGGTACAGTGAGTAATTCATTGCAGTTAGAGCATGTAGGAGGATCAGTCTTCTCAAAGTAATGTTTGGAGTTAAATATGCATTTTCCCACCCTTAAGCGGGCAAGCATAATGCAGTTTGAGCGTGATAAGTTCCTGTTATATTTTAGTAGTCTACTAGTTGCTTCATTTTCCCGCCTTCTCATAATTTTATAAGGATTTCTTATAGTCTTTTGGAAACATGGAATTTCAGTTATATGGTGCAATTCTAATGCCTTCTTAGCTCCTTTGTCTGCACATTCATTACCCTGTATGCCAATGTGAGAGGGTATCCATAGTAACAATATATGGAGTTTGTCGTCCTGTAAATGCAACATGTCGTCATAAATCCCATTGTGATTTTTAATTAAAGCTCTAATTGCACTTAGGCTATCTGAGCAGATTAATGTTTTCCCTCCCTGTACTACAGATAGGGAGATTGCTGCTTTTATTGCGGCTATTTCTGCAGTAAAAATTCCTGAGTAATCTGGAAGTCTAGCATCCCTCACGATTTCAAACTGTGATTCTTGAATTTGCTTGACTATAGAATAAGATGTTAATCCAACTTGGAATGATCCATCGGTGTAATAAATGTTATCCGGGGAGAAAGTGGTCACTTTTTGACGGAACATTTTTCTGAAGCAAATGTGACCCGTACTATTTTTAGCAAGACAGCATAAACTGTCATCTATTTTGACTGTATTTTTCCACTCAATTAGTAAGACTGGTTTTTCCGGTAACGAGATATTAAATTTTCTCAAGATTGAAATTATATTACTAATTGCAGATAATGTGCGGTCAGGTATATGACTGAGAGTTTTCCAAAATGATTCATGTAAACCATCAGATGGGATGGTAATCGATCTGGATGCCATATTTATAGCTGCGTTCTCCAATATTTGCTCAAAATCTGAAAACTGCTTCATTTCTCAACTTTTCCAAGGGAGTGGTGCGAAGAAGACCAGATGCTGTTCTAAAGCAGGCGTTAATAGATGTGTTTACCCTGATGATGTTTTTCCTTGAGGTCCAGCCGTAGATGGTGATTCCTTGTAAAATTGTCCCCATTGTTAAGGCCCGACAGATATTGAGTGCCGTTTCTATGTGGGGTCCTTTTTTACGACAACAAATAAGCTTAAGAAGGTTGTTGATTTTTGTAAGTTTGTTTATCAACTGATTTACATGGTTGTTCCACAAAAGGTTTCTGGTAAAAAATAGACCCAATATTCTCATTCGGTCGGTGACTCTAATTCCCACGTTTCTAATGTTACAAATGTTATTAGGACATGCTCGTTTTTTGCAAATGTGTAAGAGTTCAGCTTTTTCCACAGGAACTACAGCGCCCCTGCAATTAGCCCATTGGTGGACTGTGGTATCCAAATAGTTTAAATTTGAAACAACTGTTTCCGGGTTTCCGGAAGACATTGCAAATAAATTGTCCGCGTAGATGCCAACATAGTCAATTCCAGGTGAGTCCTCAAGAGCCTTTGCCAGAGAATTGACGTATACGGTAAATAAGACTACAGATAGAGGAGAGCCTTGGGGAATTCCGTTGTCTAAATTATAATTTGAAGAAAAATATCCTTCGACCTTAACGGCAATTCTGCGATTTTAAAGTTTCAAAATTTGTACTGGGATACCCCATTCTCTTAACTCAATTATTATAAATGTTGATATGACCCGATCAAATGCCTTTTCAATGTCCTCGGAAAGAATTAGAGTATGTTTACCGTTTTTAAGATTTTGACGCAACCTCTCTTCGAGTTGATGGCAAATAGTGTGTACGCCGTGCCTGGGTAAAAAAGCGTGTTGCAATTTAGACAAGTTTGATCTAGTGTTTCTCCAAAAGCGTTTAGCCAAAATTTTTTCAAAGATTTTTGATAAGACTGGCAGTAGTGATATAGGACGGTAGCCTTCAAGACTATTCGGGTTTTTACCAGGTTTCGGTATAGGCGTTAAAATTGCGCTCTTCCAATCATGCGGGTAGACACCAGATGTTAAAATGTTGTTGTAAAGTTCACAAAGGCGAATCTTAAGATTTTCAGGAGCATTTTTTACCATAGCATAAGTGATTTTATCACGCGATGGGGCGGATCCCTTTAATGATTTCAGCGTCTCCTCCAGTTCCGAAAGAAGAATGCTTTGGTTCATAATTTCATACTTTTGACGCATGTGTTGAATAGTGTCAAAATTTAAATTGTTCTTAGTTCTTATGACGTTAGAGTCAAAAGCTTCATCGGAACTTAGTGATGACCAAAAAGAGGCAAAACAATCAGCAATTTCAGACGGATGATTTTGGTTGACATAAATCGTTGGAAAACTTGTGACTTTATTAGCTCTCAAATTATTTATCTTGCTCCAAAGCGTTCGAACTTCCATTAAGGGATTAAGAGAGTTCAGAAAATTTTCCCAGGTGTTTCTTTTTGCTGTTTTACACTCTCTTTTAATTTTTGCGCAAATGCTTCTATATCTAATTATATTATGATTGTTGCGTATTCTTTTAAAAATTTTCCACGCTTCATGTTTCTGGCTAATCAGTTTTGATATTTCCGAATTGAACCAAATTGGACTATTTTTTGTTTTGGGCTTTTGGCTGAGGGGAATGGATTCATTTGCTGCTTTTCTGATTATACGTTTCAATTGTGCTGCTTCCTTATTTATGTTTGAAGATAATTCAAAATGGTTTAACGCTAGATCTGCTTTCTTTCGAAAAAGAGACCAGTCAGCATTGTTTTCTTTAAAACGAGGCGAGAATTTTCTTGTTACAACTTCGAAAGAATTTGTAATTTTAATTGGGAAATGATCGACAGCATCCGGTATTGGTAGGCAGCTCCATTTGAGATATGGAGCAATAATTGTTGAAGTCATTGTGACGTCTACAACAGTCAGTGTATTTCTGGTGTTAAGTAGAGTAGGGGAACCATCGTTTAAAATTACCAGGCTATTATTATTGGCAAATTCTTCAAACTTTCTGCCATTTGGTGAGTTAGAGGCAGAACCCCATAAAATATTCTGGGAGTTTAAGTCCCCCAATATCATATGGTGGGAATTTCCATTTATTGGTATTTCATTAAGCAGCAAGTTAGAGATATTTATATGACTTTCTCTATAAATATTAGTTATATAAAGGTTTGTGTTGGCCCTAATCACAATCGTTTGGAAGAGAAGACTATTTCTGGATTTTATATGTTGTGAGACGTTCAAATTATTTTTGACTAGAATAGCTATACCTGCTTTGGCATAGCCGTAGTCATCTTTATTATGGTGAAAAACTTGAAAGCCTGGAAGGTGCAGTAAATGAAGGTTTTTATTTATAATGTGAGTTTCCTGAAGTACTATTATATTTGGTTTCTTTCTAGAAACCATGAGTTCTAGAGCAAATTTATTGTTAATGAAACCCTGTAAATTCCACTGGAGAATAGAAATGTTAAGATTTAGTGCCATTTTATCTTATTAGTTATTGTCCCTAGGGACCTGTTTCATGGTGTTTCTTAATGTTTTAGGTGTTATGAGTACATTTAATTCAGGAAAATTTTCATACATTTGGGAACAAGGTGATTTATTTTGAGCTTCGTGTAGGGAGTCGTTTTCCGTTGAAGAATTTAGCGTTAAATCTGTGTTAATATCTTGAGTGATCATTTTCTCAGTGACCTGTTCTTCGGGGATCGGTAGATAATTACTAAAACTTTCATCTTCACTAAGAAATATATTATCTTGAAGAAAGTCATTTTTTGCCGAATTATTTTGTATAGTATTAAATCCTGTTGTTTTTGTAGTCTTGTTAAGAGAAGTTACTTCGGAGTAAGAATTTGAAATTGCTGAATGAATTGTGTTAATTGGAGCTTCTGCATTTGGATATTTGTTGTTGATTGTTTTAGTTGTTTTTGAGTAATCGTTTTGAGTTGGTTTAATTGTTGTATCTGTTATTTCATTTTGAATTTCCGCTCTGGACTCTGAATTATTTATTTGATTTTGCTGCTTTGCTTTGTTGACGTCTGTTTTTTTAGAAAGAGAGGAGTGAGTGGTATTAGTTTGGTTTGAGGTTAGAGTTTTGTATTTCGTAGGAACGATTATGTTCTGCACATTCGTTGTAGGTGCGGTATTATTCTTGTTTGTAGTGGAGTCGGCGTTTAAAATATTTGCGTAAGTAGGTTTTTGTTTGCTATTTTTTGAAGTTGGTGTAAGGGTGTTAAGAGTAGGATTTCCATTAAAAATTTTCCAAGCCTCTCGTGCTGTACATCTTCTAGTTAGTTTTAAATAATTGACTGACTTATGTTTCCAGAATGTTGGACACTCTGGATCGTGAGAAGGATGGCTTTCGTTTTGGCAGTTTATACAATATCTGCCATTGCATACTTCGTATATTTCACTTTGGCCACAATTACGACAAAGTTGGACGTTTCTACACCACTTCTTAGTATGACCCAGTCTTTGGCAGTTAATGCACCTCATGGGGTTGGGAACGTATTCCGAAACAGGAACTCTTTCCCAGCCAAGTTTCAAATTCTGGTCGGTAAATGAGGTCGAAGGTGATTATTGCTGCACCTGTTGGGACTATCCGATTGTTTTAATTTTTCATTATTTTTCTCACTTCTATGACTTTTTGCTCTTGTAGTTGTAGTTGTAGTTCTTCTTGGGAGATCTCCTTAATATTTCTCGAAAAAATTCTGCCTTGTACTGTGTTAAGAGTCTTATGTAGAGAGAATTTTACAGGGATACAGTCAATGTAGTTAGCCTTTAAGAATTTTTCTGCTGTTTTGTTATCAGGTACCTTAATTAATAAGTCACCACTACGCATTTCCTTAACTTCAACGCGGTCTCGTGATATGTGGTCTAATCCTCTTTCCACTTGAAAGACATTGTGAGAGGCCAATGGAAGTACTTCTACATTTTTATCGGTTTGAATGGTACTGGCAACCAAAAAACGTGGAAGATTTAATTGATGTTGTCTAGTTTCTGGAAGGGCTATAAATTCTTCTGCACGAGGTCGCTTACTTTTGTTTTGTTTGATTTTGCCGGACGAAGACGAAAGCTCCCGAAACCGGTTATAGTCCGGGGGATAAACCCCATTCATTTTGCAAACACTCGATTTTATTTAATTTAAAAATTTATTTATTGAAAAAGAAAATTAAAGAAATTTAATGCAAAAAAAAAAAATAATAATAATAAAGTCAAAGAAAACTTTTTTTTTTTTTTTTATATATATATATATTTATAGAAATCACACACGAGCTCTTGACAAATAAAGAAAATTAAATACGTCCTTACTTGGCGATTGCCCGACGAAGAATGAAGTAAAAATATATTTTACTATTTTTTATAAACATTTCCCAAAACAAATGTTATATTTTCAACTACAATACCTATGATTTCATTTAAGTGTTGCGGATGCCTACAGCGGTGAGATGAATTGTTTTGTTGTTTTCTTACTATAAGTAAGAAAAGGATAACAAGGACCGAATTGCAAAACATTGTGTTGCAAAAGTAATTTTTTCACAGGTTTAAAACATTATGTCGGTATAAGTAGTGAAGGAATTATTTAACCCATATGCTTATCGATATTGATCAGCTGTGTGTTATACCATATAGATTCCAATAAATACACAAAATCCATGGTTAATGGATTATAATCCAAGTTTAAGTTTTATAATATCCATCTATGTATAGACAAATATTTAGTTCTATAATTGTCGTTGAAATGTAGAGTAGCACTAAATGTTTTCCACTACATTTCAATAATAGATTTTTCCTCTCCAAGATGAACTTTACTATTAAAACTTGTGACGTGAAGCATTCTTTATGCGAGTGAATACTCATTTACATTGGAATTTATTAGTTCTATGAGGGTGGTGCAACAAGATCGTTGTGTTTTAAATTTAAGTACTGCTGCTCTCAAGGACCATCTGTAAAAATTTGAACAAACTGTTATTCAGTTTGCGTAAATCATCGCACCCAAAAACATAGCTGTACTCTTCTGTAGGTTGTCCTGTTAGCGACATGTACCATACATATATTATTATTTTTGTTTGTTTGATGGTCGTTTCCGTATTTAAAATTGCCATTCATTGCTCTTTTCAATCTATATTACAGGCATGTGTCCCTTCCAGATCTCTTGAATAGTCGTTAAATAACAGTGTCCCGATTACTGATTATGTTATCTGTGTTTATAAAGGTATCGAATAGTTTCAATAAAAATGACCTCCACGAAATTATCGTCTATTTCTGGTAAGGTTGTTATATATTGGATTTATAATTAAATTTATATTTTATATTTCTCAGTCATCGACTACTTGGCAAAGCGTACGGTTGTTTTATTTTTGTCTCACTTGTTATTCGTTGATCTTTTGTATTGTAAACAAAGTACCGGTTTACCGTTTTCTTTTTTCTATTTTTCTCTTTTCTACTGTTTGGAAAACACATTAACATAATATTAGAGATGGCTCCGGGGCCACCGGATAAATTTCTAAACAACAGATTCCATCTGTTAGGAGAGTATTTAGATAACGCCCCGAAAAAACAAAAGTTAAATGATTTCCCAGACCTACCCACTCCTAGAAATAGTACTCCTGATCACCCAAAATATATTTTAATCTCCTCAACTGAACCTGAAAAACCTTTATCTAAATTCAGTCCTTTTGCTATTAAGAAAGGCGTTGAGTGATTCAGTACAGAGTATTCCTCAATTTCTCAACAGAGAGACGGCAACGTGCTCATTCTAGCACGCAACACATGTGCTGCTGATAAATTTATAAAAACAAACACTTTGGCAAACCTTTGCAATATAAACTGCACCACACCTTAAATTCTATCAAAGGTGTTATATTTGCCCCGTGTTTAAAAGATGTACCAGAATCTGAGATCGTACAGGAGATGAAAGAGCAAGGTGTAACAGACGTGTACAAGTTCACAAAACCAGCTGAAGAAGGACTAACCAGAAAACCAACAGGAAAAATTGTCCTTACTTTCGACCTGTATCGTTTGCTAGCTACAGTGGATGTAGCTTGGTACAAATGTAAGGTCGATTTCTATTACCCAAACCCGATGTTCTGCAAAAATTGCCAACGTTTAGGCCATACCAAAAAACGTTGCAAGGGTAGCCCTACATGCCCACAATGCCGCCTACCACCTCACGATGCCACGGAATGTACACGCACTTTATGCTCAAATTGCTCTGGAAATCACTCCTCAGACGATAAAAACTGTCCACGATTCCTCCAAATGAAGGAAATCTTGAAAATAAAAACTAAAAATTTCTGTAGCATTGGTGAAGGCCGTCGAAGATACAGAGAAAATAATCCCGCTATTTCAGTCACCCAAACCGCGTGTTTTTCTTCTACTGTAAAAAATAACAATGCCGTTATAATGTAGATACATCTCCGTCAATCTCCGACAATCAACCATCAACCTCCAAAAATATACAGAACCTAATTAACTCTAAAACTTCACACGAGAAACAATCACTAGCTGAAACTAACAACACAACTTCTTCAAAAAATACGTTACCTCCATGAAACCAATAAATATCCCTCCAGTCAAAGACACATTGAAACATTCCGTAAATAGCTCCAAAACATTAAATGAAAAACAACCATCAACTGAATCTAACATCACATCACTAAAAAAATATACTTCTTCCATAGAAACACCAAAAACTCCTTCAGTAAAAGATTCATCCTTAAAAACACCAAAACACCCTTCAACCGCTATCCAAAAACCATACACCTCACCATTGTCTGCAATAACTCTAAAATTATTAAAAGAAAACCAATATTACCTACCATCAGAATCTCCCGATGTGACTACTATGGACTTAGAAAACTAATTCCACGAGAAATCCACCTACATCTCATAAACTTCCACACGTTAATTCTAATTTTTCTTAATATGAACTTTACAATACTACAATGGAATATCAACGGCTTTAAAAATAATTACTGTAACCTTCAAATTTTAATGAGGGAAATGGATCCTTGTTTAATATCGCTTCAAGAAACACACTGTGCTTGGAATTTTACACCTATCCCCCCAAGAACTATAGCTGTTACTTCACGAACAATGTGCAGAACACAACATCGAAACAGGGTATAGGAGTCCTTGTTAAATCTAACATTCCACACAGACAACTCCATGTCAATTCTCAACACCAAGTAATTGCCATGGAAATATTTCTTAACAGAAAATGTATAGTGCTATCATTTTACATACCTCCGACTGAGGACATTTCTGAACAGGAATTAACCTCAATTATCACTTCTTTTAACAGTCCAATTCTGGTTGTCGGGGATTTTAACAGCTGGAACACTATCTGGGGGTCTGCTTCCAGTAATCACAGAGGACTACTGCTTGCGAAAGTAATAAACAACGCTAACCTTTGTATCCTGAATGATGGCAGTCCAACACACTTTTCTACCCATTGTTCATTCACTCACATTGATCTTTCACTTTGCTCACTTTCTCTTCTTCCAATAACTCATTGGACTATATTAAAAGATTTAAACAACAGCGATCACTTCCCGATAAGAATTTCCATCAAATTAAGTAACGACAAACCAGATTCCATCACCATAGCCAAATTCCTCACGAATTTAGCCGACCTTAAAGTAGAACATGAACTTTCAACTAGAACACTCTGCAAGTCCAGCAACAAAGACGCAGCTTCCATCACAAAATCAATCCGCATAGGCGCTAATCTACACATTACACTAAACCTCCAAAAGTACCTTGGTGGAATGCTTCACTGTCAGAGCTACGATTCCAAAAAATAAAGGAATGGAGAAACTTTAAATCTAACCCCAATACAAACAATCTTATATCGTATAAGAAGAAAAACACATCTAAGAAACACATCTATGACCATTAAGACGATAAGTTCTAATAATGAAACTCTCATTAGCCCAAAGAAAATTGCGAATCATTTTGCCAACGAATGGTCCAAATATTCTTCCGACGAAAACTTCTCACAACTCATCCAAATACGCATTCACAGCTTCCTTAAACAATCCAACTGATAAAATTTTGTCCTTCATGGAGCAACCAATCACTCTCCTAGAGCTCAACGGATGTTTAAAAAAAGCTAAAGGGACTTCACCTGGACTTGATCGCATCACATATCAAATGTTAAAACCTCTCACTCAATACACCAAACATAAAATCTTAGAACTCTATAACACTATATTTGATAGTGGAATTATACCTCATTCATGGAAGCTTGCTGTTATAGTGCTTATACCCAAAGGAAATAATAGCTCCACAGTAGCGGACTTCCGCCCCATATCCTTGTTACCTTGTCTTTCCAAAATTATCGAAAGAATTATTGCCACAAGACTCACATGGTTCATTGACAGGAAAAAACTAGTCGATAACAGGCAGGTAGCTTTTAAGGCTGGCAAAGGTTGTGATGACGCTTTACTTCACCTCGATCATTATATATCCAAGGCTCTCTCTTCTAAAAACCATGTAACCGTACTTTCAGTTGATTTCGAGAAAACTTTTGACAGAATAGGATCGCATATGGTACTGAATGCTTTGAAATCCTGGTCTGTTGGTCCGAAAATCTTTCGATTTGTTCAGTCCTTTTTATCTAATAGGCGCTTTATAGTGCGAATAAATGGATATTTGTCGGAATCATTTCCTCTGAAAAATGGCATCCCACAAGGTTCCCCACTATCAGTAGTATTATTTCAAATTGCATTCAATGAATTAAGCAAAATTATTAACAGGAACCTAGCTGTTCATCACTGCTTGTATGCGGATGATTTGTATATTCTATGTAAAAGAAATAAGAATAGTGAAACAACAACTATACTTGAGAAAGTAATTCAGGACATCAGCGATTGGTCAGAGTACTCAGGCAGCAAAATTTCTATCACAACAACTAAAAAGCTTCATATATGCAGAAAACACAACTGTGATGCAGATAATTACACAATTTTACACAATGGGCAGAGAATACAAAATGTCAAGCAAATTAGAATTTTAGGAATTATATTTTCCCATAAGTACAACTAGAGGGAACATTGTGTTCAGTTGAAAAAGTCTCTTTTGCACAGAGGTAACATTGTACGCTACCTATCTACTAAAAGCTTCGTCCATCAACACACTCATATATTTAACTATGACCCTCGTATTAAGCAAAATAGATTATGGATTGTACCTATATGGCAATGGCAGCAAATCTGATATAAATATCATTAAAACTGCCTACCACATGGCCGCTAGAGCCTCAGTCTACGCCTTCAGAACTACCCCGATTTCCAACATCCTTACTGAGTCCAACCTTCCACCTTTAGAAAACAGAATACAAGAAATAAAGGCAAGAATCATACCAAAACTCCTGACCAGCACTAACTCTATTATTGAAAAAGACATACATTCTTTCATGACTGCAAGGAGACGACAACGCATAAAATCTGCAATAACCCAATCCCTAGAGATAGCCAGAGCAATAGGAATCCCCCTTTTTCACTCTAAAAAGACAAGCAATAAACTACCTTGGAAACTCAACGCTATTTCTGTAGACACTCCATTAACCAATTTAAGGAAAAATCACACCACCAAAGAATAATATCTAAGTCTCATTGCAGAAAAGAAAACACGTTTAAAAGAGCAAGGCTGGAACTTTATGTATGCCGACGGTACTAAATCTTCGCGTAACCTAACAGCATATGCTGTAGTTGATGATGAAGGCAACAGTCTGGTTCTCAGAACACTTTACAATTACTCCTCTGTGTTCACGGCAGAATCTTGTGCTTTATTAAGAGCTGTCCAGTTAGCAATTTACACCAAGAAAAAAATTGTTATTTTTTCCGACTGTCTTTCTGTGCTTAAAGCTATTTCCAATCCACTAAACAACAACTGGAGTATATTAATTAAAACCAGAGATGCCCTAATTGGAAACGAAGATAATATCAGAATACACTGGATTCCTAGTCACACTGGCATTTTTGGAAACGAAAAAGCCGATGACGCTGCAAAGCACGCTTCCTTTGCGCCTGTGTTCACGGAACCACTCTTTCAAAAACTCGATCTTAGACTACACATAAAAAAGAAATTTAAGGAAACTACACCTAACCATTATCATTACTCTGTGATAAATCTTTTTTAGTAATATTATTTTTATTATTTATTACTACTATTAGAGAATTCATTACATAGATTATTAAAAGAATTGTTTACATAATTCAGAGTTACTTAATATGTATCTGCTAAGCCTTTGGCTTGTCAGCAGCATAAAAGAAATTGTTTACTCCAATGTGTTTAATTCAAATTCATTAAATTTTACATGTAACAAGTTCATTGTGAACGTATAAAATAATTTTTCAAAAGTTTTTTCCTTTTTAATTTATGGGATCCATTAATAATGTGCACCGGTATTTTATTAAAAATTGTTGGTAAGGTAACGCTAAGCTTATTTCTGCCATATTCATTAAAAAATTGCTTGATTTTGTATCTTCCTTGTGCTCGGCGTCTTGTGTTATACTCATGATCAATAACCTTTAGAAATCTGTTGTCCTTGTAAAATTCATTAATTATTGTGAAATAATATATGCTCTTGATGTTTAAGACATTAAGCTTCGATGCAAGATTTAAGTTCCTGTGATTCGGATTTACAATTTGTTGCGTTCTGTTGTCTGCGTTGTTGTTCTCATTGTAGAGCTGCGTTTCACCGTTGTTTTGTGCTGCATATGTAGTGATATCGTTTATTCCATTATCGTGTGTTATATTCATTGGTATTCTGTTCGTTGTAGAATTTATTGTTGTATTTGTTGTGATGTTAGTTGTTGTATTAGTTATAGTTTCTATTGTTCTTGTTATGTCGTTGTTGGTTATTATTAGTGATGTGTTTGCTGGCACTGAGATGTTGGCTATGTTAGAAGACGTATTGCTGTAAATTGGTGAGTTTCGTTGAATGTTGTTACTATTATTTTGTGTTGAGTGATTGTTGCTATATCCTATTTGAAAAGTGTAAGTTTTTTTGAATGTTTTTTAGTATCTGATTTTGAGTGTTTTGCAGTATTCTGCAGTGTGCTGAGCCGCCCCATGCTGTGATGCCGTGCCTTATATATGATTCCACCAACGAATAATATGTTTGTGTTAGTATATCATAGGTACAGCAGTAACTTAAATGAAAAAGCATATATGCAGATTTCCGGAGTTTCTTTTGAAGGTGTATAATGTGTGTTTTCCATTTAAATCTATTATCGACATATACGCCGAAAAACATTAGCCCATTATACCCAATCACAGTAGAAAAAGACAAAATAAGGACCTTCTCCAGACTTAGACAACTTTCTCCGATGAATTCCTTATAAAAAGATCAAACAATCCTACTTGCGATAGATGTAATACCAATTTAACTATTAAACATGTTCTTGATGATTGCCCAGGATTATCCCACTTAGGACGTACACATCAACCGAATTCCAGATTCACCAATCTTCTCAGTGAAGCAACTGTTCATAATATTAATACTATCTACAACTTTATTAAGCAAACCAGACTCCTTATTTAAAATCCCTAAAGCCGATAGCCCTGGCAGCTAGTGCTTTTTTCCTTTTTTAGTTTTAGAATTTATTCATAAAATTAAAATAAATAAATAAATAAATAATATTTTATATTTATCTAAAATCTCGTTTCGAAGTAATTTACAAAGAGCTTCTCTAGCAGAACTATGTATATCATTGTATGGTCAGGTCAATAACTTGTTTCTGCAATACCAAATATGACTTTAAGGACATCCTTTCGCATTCATCTATTTTCATAGAGCTAGTCTGCTCCTTATTCAAACAAGGATATATATAGATATACGTTCGGCCATGACTTTAGCTTATGAAATTTAACTTATAAAATAATAGCACTTACAACTTAAGGCTTTTACAAAATAACATATTGTATAGGGATCTCGGGTTCCACAGTTTCCTCCGACTTTGCAATCGCGCTTGAAAGAGTAAAGTCGTTCACTCCTTTTCTAATTTTATGTTATTAGTTTAGCAGTCAAGTAGTCTGCTGTCTGGAAGTGTCGGCTTATTAGACGTGAGCCCACGGTTCAAACCTCAAGTCAGACGTATCCAACAAAATGTAATATAAAAAATATTTCTCCGACGATTTCCGCTCCGCAGATATCTGGCAAAAACTCAGAGTAAAATATAATTGCCAAGAAAAATTTCTCAAAAATCTGTCGTTCGGAGTCGATTTTAAACTGGAGGTCCTGCTAACACACACAACATTGTTGAAATGATCAATTATGTATGTATGTATGTATGTGGTTTACCAGTCAATAAATATAATAAAAACACACCAACTTAAAGGTCGTCTGGAGGAAAATGTTGTTTTATGTCCTGAGAACAACATGAATAAGGAAAGATCAGCAACAAACAATTCTTTATTAACTAGAAGTTCCATCTATTTTTTCCTCTGTATACAGCCAAAAATCGAGTCTGCTATCAAACCAAAAATACCGCGGATTACTATATTAAAATGATGCATGGATACAATTTTTTGTAATATGGATAAAGTATATAGAACAACTGAACGTTTACGCCATACATAAAATACTAATTGGTTTGAACAAGTAATAATTATGATGCTAATATCGACGCCTCCATTCTATAACGTTCTTGCATTTTTAAATTCTACGTTCTCTAACTTAAATACTTTCGAAATTTGGTTAAGATGCGCCGATCCGTTCCGAAGTTATAGGAAAAAATCTTCTTAGAATACACATATGTTCGTATGTCGCGTGAAAACTTTGAGAGCTCATAACTCAAAACACACTTTTTCGACATAGAATGTTATAGAACGGAGGCGTCGACATATGCTATAAGGTGCGAAGAAACTTTCAACTTGAATGTTGCACGCATTCCACAGAAAGTCTTTTAAAACTATGCTATTAGATCTGAAAAAAGCAGGTCCACGTCTTATTAATAAAAATTCAGCATTGGAATAGAAATTTCCTGAGATTAAAACCGTGACCACTAATCGAGAAAATTGCAATCAACAAGTAATCTTCGTTGTACCATTTATAACGAAATCAATTACGTCAAGGGAATGGCTGATATATTACTCAGCCATAAATTATATTTAACTGTGATGCGAATTCGAAAAATACGAAAATTTGAAAGTTATGCAGTGTTATCAATACTAAATGTCAGTACACTAGAGTTAAAATGTATTGTGTTCTTTGTAGCGCAAACCATTAAACGGTGGATAATGGCATAAAGCCATGTCTTCCAGAAAATTAAAACAGAAGAGTATAAACAAATTAGACTGAGTTTTGTACAGAAATGTCAAGACTCACGAGTCAGTTCAACTCAACTGCCAATTACAACGTATGTTCAAAATGAGAACCAAAATTTATACAGATGTTATAAGAATCCGACAACTTACCGAACATTATTATTATTATATAAATTAAAAATCTCGCGAAGAGCAATTTTAGGATGTTACCAAAATTGCATGTAAGTTTTTATACCAATGAATAACAAAGTATATGGTATAATAACATAATACCACATCGCGAAATAAGCGTGACATTCGACATAGAAAGGAGGAGTTAAATCACTTTTTGAAAATCTAGAAATAGACATCTGTTTTGTGTATGAAATAGACTTAAAAACTCAATAACTCATAGGCTTAAAAACTCAGGTTAGCAAGTAGTGCTAAAACAGAGTTGATAGCGGCCATCGAAGACAGGATAACAAATAGTATAAATATATTGGCAAAGACTAATAGTGCAATCAAAATATCGGAACATGAGATAATAATACATAACCAATCTTGAAATGAGAATTTATCGACATATTTCACGTTATTTATCATATCCCTTATCAACTCAATACTAATTTAAAATATTGATTATATATTTTCTTAAATAGCACATATTTGTTTTTCCTTAAAATTAACTGTTTAATTTGCATCCGCATTCCCCTTTCAACTCTAACAATACATACATACATAATTGGTCATTACAACCCTTCAGTCAGGATTATGACCTAGTTTCTCACACCACTTATGTTGTGTGTGTTAATTTTATACATGAGTGGCAGGACCTACAGTTTAAAGTCGACTCCGAACGACAGAATGTTTGAGAAACTTTTCATGGCAATTTTATTTACTCTCAGAGTTTTTGCCAGAAATCTGCTGAGAGGAAGTCGCCGAAGAAATACTTTTTGTATTTTATTTTGAGGTCTGGCCTGGGGCACGAACCCTGGCTTTTCGTCTAATAAGCCAACACACTACCTACTAGACCACGGCGACTTCAATAATAAATAAATTTTTTCTTAATCCAGGTAAACCTAAATTGATTCGATTTAGACCACATGTGCGTTTTAACTCAAACTTCAGTGTACATATTGATGGCAAAGAAATCGAAGAAGTATCCTCAATCAAATATTTGGGACTACATTTTCAATCTAAACAACACAAAACACCTTAACCCATTTGGCGCCGCCGTACTCAATTGAGTACAGGTAATCATTAGGCGAATTTTTTTAAATTTGAAAGTTTTTGTAATTTTTTTGCGTTTTTAGCATAAAAGAAACATATTCCCTGTTAAAATAATAAACAAATCTGGCTATATATATATCGACTGTCACAAAATGGACTCTTAAACTTATACAAAATTGGTGTTTCCAGATAAGCACAGCTTTACCATTTTTTAGCTTTTTCAGTTTTGTTAATTTCTTTTTTATTTTAATTTTCTAAAAGCAAGCTTTTCTGTTTATAAAATATGTAAAAACAAATGGCCTGCAATTTACTTTTACAAAGTTATGCTTATTTAAATACAACTGTACTCAATTGAGTACAGCGGCGGAATCCATATACAAAATGTGGTGACACTGTTGTGTTTACAGAAATTTAAATACACATCTATGTAAGACGGGGATTCCCAAAATATGAATGTATCAATTCTACAGGTAGTGAGTGCCTTGACTAAAGTTCTTTAGTGTAAGAATAAACGTTGATAAGTTGTGTTGTGATTCGAAAGTTAGAGTACAAAAGTTGTTTACGATGAGTTCTTAACGCTTTAAAGTTAGTAATGCTTTGAAAGGATTACAAGAAACTGTTAACGCAATATTGGATGATAGTGACAGTGATTCTTTATATGATTTCGCTATCATTCCGCCGGAGCCGAGCGTATTGACAAATGAACAAGAAGGTGGTGATGGGAACATAATAGTTAATAACTTGCCGAGGGATGTGCCAGGTAACGTTGAGTAGCGACGATGAACCGTTGGCCGAAAAGGTAAAGAGAAGCCGCAGTCAGCTACTAGCGTGGCGTAATCTCAACCCAGTACAAGTATTCGAGAAAATATTTGATGAAGAAGTGACTAGTTTGTTTATCAGCAATACAATTTTATATGCTAATCAAAATAATAGACATTATTTTCGAATTGACCCAGGCGACTTAAAAAAATTTATGGGTGTACTGATACTATCTGGATATCACAAATTACACAGAGAGGATTTATACTAGTCTCACGATGAAGATCTTGGCATGGAAATGGTATCAAAATCAATGTCTAGGCAAAGATATCGAGATATTAAAAAGAATCTTCATCTTGTGAATAATGACGAAGCTGGCACTACGAGGGACAAAATGTTTAAAATTCGGCCATTAGCTGATGTTGTAATGAAAAAATTTCTTCAGTGGGGTGTATTGCACGAGCACATTTCAGTTGATGAGTCTATGGTAAAATATTTCGGCCATCACCCTGCTAAGCAATTTATACGTGGAAAACCAGTACGATTTGGTTTTAAGAACTGGGTAGCAGCTAGTTCCACTGGATATTGCTACACTTTCGATTTTTATTGTGGAAAATCGGAGGAAATTTCTACTTATCCCCTAGGGTCAAGAGAAGTAAACAAATTGCTTGAGAAAATGGAGACTAACTCAGCATCGTATGAAGTATTTTTTGATAACTTTTGTACTAGCTATAATCTCTTGGTGGATCTCAACGAGAAAGGATTTCGTGCGACTGGAACAATTAGAGAGAATATAACAAAAAGTGTCCATTACGAAGTTCCAAAGAAATGAAAAAAGAAGAGCGGGCCTCATATGATTATAGGTTTGACAACCAAAATGAAATTCTTTTGGTGAAATGGAAAGACAATAGCGTCTGTACAATGGCAACCAACTATGACACAATAGAACCATTAGGAGCAGTAAAAGTTGGTTGGAGTTGGTCTTCTACACAACGACAAAAAATTGATGTCAATATACCAAAAGTGTTTCAGTCATATAACAAACATGGGAGGATTAGATGAGCTGGCCTTGTCTATTGCACTCTACAGAATTGCCATTCGTGGTAAGAAATGGTGGTGGGCATTGTTTACCTATATAATAGATATGGCCATTGCAAACGCTTGGCGGTTATATGTAATGAGTCATAGCGATAGCATGGATCAACTTTTATTCCGACGTTCAATTGCAAGGTACTATTTACGTCAAAACGCCCAAACTAAAGCTCGACTTTCATCATCATTGGTCCTAGGGTTACCCCAAGATGGTATAGGCCACTACCCCAAAAAGTTGGAAAAGCAATTAAGATGTGCTTTATGTCATGCAAGAGTTCGCTGGCAATGCAAGAAATGTTTAAAAACATTATGCATTGAAAAACAATGTTTTGAAATTTTTCACCTATAACCCGTCGCTGTACTCAGTTGAGTACACCCTCCCTACTCCACCCCTTTATTATTTTTTTTAATTTTTTCGTACTTTTATATTAATTTATATATATATATAATTAATATATACAATTTAATTTATATATACAATGAATTAAAAAATAAATTTTGTGGTAATTATCGCTTCTGGATTTATTTTGGTGGTTAATGGGTTAAGTCGAAAATTTCACTGCTATTGGATTACTACATAAATTTAAATACAAATTTGATCAACCCACAAAGTTATTGATCTATCAAAGTTTAATACAAAGCCACATTAATTACTTAGCTTCAACTTATGCATACAAAAAAGCGTTGAAGTTAGTTCTCTACAACGACTACAGAATAGAGCATTAAAGGCTGTTACAAACTTGCCAATGAGACATTCAATAAGATCTTTGTATACTGAACATTTTCCATCAATTCAATTCAATTCAAGTTTATTTAGTAGTATTTAAAATACTTTTTTAACAACAAAATTTTACAAATATTAAATATTATATATATTATAGCTATTATACAGTGCATGACAAAACAATGGAAACTTGTTCAAAAATTTATTTATGTGTTACAATCGGACGAAAATTTAAAAATCTTTTTAAGAAATCGCCAAAATATTAATGCCTTTGATTAATATGCACTGTTATTAACATTTCTGTATTTTAAAAAATATATAAAAAGACTATATAATTCAGTAATTACAATAAAATAATTCTATTCACATATTTGATGTTGACAAAACAATGGAAACTTTGGAAACTTTTTTAATTTTTGAATTATATAATTCATTTTCATACATAATTTTAATATACAGAAACGTTAATAACAGTGCATATTAATAAGATCCACAAATGTTTTGCCGATTTTTAAAAAACATGTTAAATTTTCGTCCGATTAAATACGTTTTTGAAAAAGTTTCCATTGTTTTGTCAAGCACTGTATATATTATAACTATTCTACCAATATGTGGTACTAACAAGTTACAAATACTTTTGTATGTAAGTTATGGAAACAGCATGAAAATGCTTTTACACAAAAACTGTGCTAAATAGGTTTCATTAACACTAAAAAATATTTGCTGACGATTAATAGAATGTTTACAAAAAATGTTTAAAACTGGAATCGCTGAATATGAAAAATATGATATCGGATGGCAATAATTATGTTCATTATAATGGTTTTTTAACGAATTGTGCTTCTCATTAGGTATAAGTATAAGATTTAGAATTAAGTAAATGGTTAGTCAGTAAGTGGTAGACGGAAATGTAATACCAGAATTAAAAGTGAAAAGTAAAAAAATAAAAAATTATTAAAAAAAAAAAAATATTAAAATAAACAATTTAATTGGGGGCTCAACCGGGATCCTTTAAAAAAAGGGTCCAGAAAAAAACAAATGAGTATCCTTTAGAAAAGGTGAAAAAATTTCAAATAAGTATCCTTTTAAAACGGAGAAAAAATAAACAGTGATCAATAACAAAAAAATACAGTGAACAATAACAAAAAATACAGTGAACAATAACAAAAAATAATGCAGTGAACAATAACAATTCTGCAATCATCAACTTTAAAAAACGAATAGCAACAAAACTCTAAATAAAAGGAATTTACAAAAAAAAAAACAAATATCTAATAAAAATTCTACAGTGAACAATAAAAATTCTGCAATCATCAACTTTAAAAAACGAACAACATCAAATAAACAACTCTGCAACAATATCATCTTAATAAACAGCAATTAAAAAACACGGTATCTGCATCTGAAGAAGGAAATCATCATTTAAGAGGCCATCTGAAGTCGATAGCTGAGAATTTTAAATGTAAGATTATTTGATAAGATTTGTATGTTTGTTTTTAAGATTAATTTTCCTATAAAAATATTATTTAAGTCATATAATTTTGTATTTGTTGTATTGATTGTGAGGCTTAAAACTGGCCTATTTAGTAGAAAGTGTAGTGGAAAATTTAACGGACGAGGAATTGAAATATTTGACTAGTAACAGAACACTAGATATAGTTGACGAGGAATTAGAAGAACTAGAAAGAAAATATAGTATAGAAGACTCAGTTGACGAAATTACTGGACTATTTAGGAATATGACAACAAGCAGAATGGAGACAGAACAGGTTTTACGACTCAATTTTGTTGCTATTAAAGCTCGTTTAGATTTTGCCTATGCCGACAAAAGGCCAATTCATATTATTGAACAGGAATTAAGTGTTATGAGGCAGGGTTCCTTGACTATATTAGATTACTATAACGAAGTGAATAAAAAACTGACCTTATTAATAAATAAGACGATAATGACTCACGGTTCAAATTCTGCTTTGACAAATGAATTAAATAATAAAAGCCGTCAATATGCTCTTAGGATTTTTATTACTGGATTAAACCCGCCATTGGCAAATATTCTATTTTCATTGTCACCTTCTGATTTACCTAATGCCTTAGCCAAGGCTCAGGAACTAGAAGCTAATCATATTAGGGCTAATTATGCGGTACAATTTAACACAAATCAATTCAATAACCAAAGTCCAAAAAATAACCAGAATGTTTTACGATTTCCTCCCAGAAATCACAACAACAATTTTCAGTACCGACATAATCAACACGTACGTCAGGCAAGGCCTGAGCCGATGGAAATCGGTAGTTCGGTAAATCTTGCTGTGAACACAAATAAAATTCCACAAAATGGATATACTCAAAATTACGCTCGAGGACCACAATTCGGTCAATGGCAACAACGACCACAAAACTCCAATCATTTTTTTCAAAGACATCAATTTAATCATGGCTTAAAAAGACAACAACCAAGTGGACAGTTTAGTTCTCAACCAAATAATAAGACACAAAGAATAAATAATTTCAACGAAGCTGCTTTTTTAGACGTGACCCCGGATTGCCCTATATCATCAGAACAGGAGCATCCGGAAGAACTTACAGAATTTTAATTGACAGTGGGGCAACTAGTTGTTATTGCAGCCCAAATGTCCTTACTAAGACGAAAAAATTAGTAGTTAAAAAGAGAATTAAAACTATAAATGGATTCACTATTATTGACCATTTCTATGAAGCAAGACTTTTTGGTATAAGTGAAAGATTCTATGAAATTCCCAACTTAGAATCTGATTTGTTAATAGGATATAATTTTTTGAAAAAAGCTAATATTAAACTTGATTTTGAAAATGGCACAATTACTTGTGGCAATAAAACGGATAAATTTTTAAATTTTAATAAACCTGCGTTAGTATCTAGTAGGACTATTAATTATAATAGAAAGGAAGATGAAATTGTTATAAATAAAATTACCGACTCAGGAAATAATCTTGAGTACAAACCTTATGAAGATTTGTGAATTGTGAGAAAAATACGATTGATAGATTAGAATGTGAAATTCGCAAAAAAATAGATAATTTACATTCAAAAATTAATACAATTTTACCATTTAGAACGGATATTAAAGCTGAGATACGTACAATTGCTGAAACTCGTATATGGAGTAAGCAATATCCCTATCCCCTCTCAGTAAATTCATTCGTAAATAAAGAAATACAAAAGCTATTAAATAACGGAATTATACGTCCCAGTAAAAGCCCTTACAACTCCCCAATATGGGTAGTGCCAAAAAAAGGAATTAATGAAGATGGGACAAATAAAATGCGAATGGTTATTGATTATAAAAAATTAAATGAAAACACTATATCATATAAATATCTGATACCGGATTGTAATGCTATACTGTCTAATTTGGGAAAAGCAAAGTACTTTTCGACCATTGATCTCGAATCCGGCTTCCATCAAATCTTAATGAAACCGGAGGATATTGAGAAAACTGCATTTTCCATAAATAATGGAAAATATGAATTTGTTAGACTACCCTTTGGACTAAAAAATGCACCAAGCATTTTCCAAAGCGCCATGGATAATATTTTAAGGGACTATATAGGGAAGTTTTGTCATGTCTATATAGATGATATAATAGTTTACTCTGAAAATTTAGAAGAACATAAGAAACATTTAAATATGGTAATCCAAAGACTTAAGGATTCTAATATGAAAATCTCCTTGGAAAAATCGAAATTCTTTAAGAAAGAAGTAGAGTTATATTGTTGCACATGGAATAATTAAAACCGATCCAGGTAAAATAGAGACTATAGTAAACTACCCCGAACCTAAAACTCTTAGACAGTTGAGAGGATTTCTTGGTATAACTGGGTACTACAGAAAATTTATAAAAGATTATGCTAAAATTTATATCTTAATAATAATAATATCTTACAGGAGAGAATGGAAGAATTTCACAATATATGTCCAAAAAGACAGCAATAGAATTCGATTTAGAGGCACAAACCGCTATCGATAAATTAAAATTTTTTTTAACTAACCAGGTTGCTCTAACGCAACCTGACTTTAACAAAAAGTTTACACCGACAACTGACGCGTCTAACGCAGCAGTTGGAGCCGTCTTAACCCAAGAGGGCAAACCTATAATTTTTATCTCAAAAACACTGACTTCCACTGAACAAAATTACGCTGCAAATGAGAAAGAGTTATTCGCTATAGTTTGGTCGTTAAAGACCTTGAGAAATTATTTGTATGGTGTTGCAGATTTGGAAATACATACTGACCATCAACTATTAACATTTGTCATATCTTCTAGGAATCCAAACGTAAAACTTAAAAGGTGGATGTCTTTTATGGAGGAGTATTCCCCGAAATTTGTTTATAAGCCGGGTGCGACAAATGTTGTAGCGGACGCACTTTCTAGACAGGTCTTGAATAATATTTCTGACGATGAGTCTTTACATAGTACACAACATTCTGCCGAAGGTAGTGAAGAATTCACTATTAAGGAAACTTCCAAACCACTTAATGAATTTAAACAACAAATTCTCTTAAGCAGGGCCAATTTCACATATTATGAATCACTTATTCAACTTAATAGAATTAGACACATTATAGAATTCGATACGAGGGAAAATCTCAAGAACAAATTGAAAGAATTCTTACGACCAAATTTGGTGACAGCGATACATTGTTGTCTTGAAGATCTATATGAGTTTAAGGAAACAATAAAAGGAGTATTTACCAACAAGAATCTTTGCAATCGATATTGTTAATGTTGATGACCAAAAGGTCATTATTAAAGAAACTCACACTAGGTTACATAGAAGTTCTAAAGAAAATCATAAACAAGTTTATAAACAATATTATTGGCCCAGGATGATGGATCATTTTAAGGAGTTTATTAGGCATTGTGATATTTGCAATAAAGTGAAATATGATCGGAAAACAACTAAGATTCCAATTGGACAGGCTCCAATTCCTAGCAAGGAGGGAGAGTTCCTTCACATTGACATTTTTCATGCCCAAAATTTGAAATTCCTTACATGTATTGACGCTTATTCAAAATTTCTTGTAATAAAATAAATAGAAGACAAAACAAATTTAGGCGAAAAAGTATTGGACATATTGCAGACTTTTCCTGCAGCAAGGAAAATAACGTTAGACAATGATCCAGGCTTTAAAACACCTACATTCCAATCTTTAATGCAAAGATTAAGAATTCAATTATATTTTGCTGACCCTAGGCATAGTACTACTAACGGACAGGTAGAAAGAGCACACTCAACCCTGATCGAAATAGCAAGATGTTTAAAACAAGAATATCACCTTTTAGGCACTGTTGAGATTTTTCATAGAGCAGCTCAACAGTATAATCTCACCATACATTCAGTTACAAACGAAAAACCATTTGAAGTGTTTCACAATAAAGTTAATAATGAAAACCTGCGTAATAAATTATTGGAAGCTCAGTCTAGAATGCTACAACGAAATAACCCTACTCGGATCAGAACATTTGACGACAATCAGGAAGTTTATGAAAAATTAATAGGACAAAGGGATAAATTACTTCCACGTTATAAGAAACAGAAAATAAAAGAAGACTTAGGAAATAAGGTTAAAGTTTATAGTAGAAATAGAATTATAAGGAAAATATAAAAAATTAATTTTATCTTACAGAAAATGTTAAAATTGCTTATTTTGCTGGCCACACTCACCAACTGCAGACCTGAGGTCCAGATAATAGACTATTGAAATTCTCAATTAATTTCAATACACACAGGACTAACAAGATTGCAGGACGGAAATTTTAAATTGATACATCCTATAAATTTGGACAAATATAAACAAGTAATTACGAATTTAAAAGAGGAAATTCGAAAGAAAATACCTTCAAACAACTCCATACTTCCAATACTCGACCATGAAATTGAACAGACGCGACTGCAACTAAACAATATGAGACCAAGACAGAAACGTTCACTAGACATTATAGGGACAGCTTGGAAATGGTTGGCAGGAACACCAAACTGGAATCGCTGAATATGAAAAATATGACATCGGATGGCAATAATTATGTTCATTACATTATGTATTATGTTTTTTTTTTTAACGAATTGTGCTTCTCATTAGGTATAAGTATAAGATTTAGAATTAAGTAAATGGTTAGTCAGTAAGTGGTAGACGGAAATGTAATACCAGAATTAAAAGTGAAAAGTAAAAAAATAAAAATTTATTTAAAAAAAAAAATTAAAATAAACAATTTAATTTGTATATAAATGCCTCCACAATATAGGCCACCATACAATACGTTTCGCCCAAGGTCAAAATCCCTTTAATACTCGAAATAGTCGACACTTGAGAGTAGTTTTTTGCCGTACAGAGACAACAAAATAACGTATTGAGTACTCTGACAGTAAAGTGTTTAACAATTTACCGCAATTTATAAAATCCTGTTCTACACTTTTGAATTTTAAAAGATATTAAAAGAATTTTTAAAATCAAATATCGAAAATATGATATAAACTACAGCTTCTGTTATAAATATTTTATTTTAAAGTAAATATTTATATGACTTTGTTTTCATTTTATTTTCAATATAATTTATTTATTTATATTTATTTTTTTCTCTTTTATTGTTAACTTCATTATGCTATTTTTTGATTACTACGTATTTATTAATCTGAATTAAATGTTGCCAACTAGCCTCTACAATGCCTATTGGCGCTGAGGCATTATTAGATTTTGTATAAATTTTTAATTGAATTAAACGAAAAAAAAAAAATAAAAAAAAATAATAATGTGAGGAATTTCGACAAATAAACACGTTAAAGGCCTGTGAAAGCATTTGATACAATCCACATAAATATATTACTTCAAAAATTACAGAAATACGGTATTAGAAGAACAGAATTGAAAGTAAATCACTACAGTTAACAATATTAAATTAAATATAAACATTAGTGATTACGGAGGGCCACAAGGATCAATTTTGGGAGCGTCATTATTTATCATATGCATAATCAATATGCCAATCATAAAAAATTGTGTTATATGCTCACGATACACTTTTTTCACTGAAGGATAATCTTATTACAAACGTTGCAACGATTTCAGGAATTTAAAAATGTAAATAAATAGCTTGATATGCACAAAGTGAAATTAAATGAAAATAACACGAAAATGATGAAAATTAATTGCGACAGCAACATTATTTTTAAGATAAGTAATCAAATGGGATCGAATTAAATATTTGGGCTTTATTGTTGATAAAGATTTTAAATTAAAATCTCATAGTGATTATATTTTTGTTTTCAATCAGTTTTTCAAACGAATTAAAAGAGAAATTTCAACTATAACTGCAATTAATATTTGCAACTTAATAATTAAACCCCACTTCGAATATGGGTCAAGATTGAGAGTCTACAGAAATTGCAAAATGGGACAATGAGAATTATACTGAAGTACTACCGCTATATGCACATCGATTAGTTTCATGCTGGGGTCTTTAAAATGGCTCAACATAGAACAGTGACTCAAACTGAATACTATTAACTTTATACGGAAAATTAAAAACGGTGAAGCACCAGAATATTTAACCGAACAAATAACATGTCAGAGAAATTCAACCGCATAACTTTAAGAACATGGAATTGAAAGGTCATCAACGACCGCAATGCAACGGTTGCTTTTTTATAAGGGCTTACAGCTTCACAATAAATAATGTGAAGTTGGAGAGTAATATAACATATTTAGGAGGAATAGTATTTATTTTATAAAATATAATGCGTAACGAAAGTATAAGAAAGTATAACGAAAGAAGTCGTCGTAGTATAGTAGGTAGTATGTTGGCTTATTAGATGTAAGCCCACGGTTCAAACTGGGGATGATAATCGCTAAATCCCGAATCTCAAAATCCCGGGATTTTCGGGATTGTAAGTTTATACATATATACTTTATAACGTAAGAAAAAATTTACGCTTTTTGTTACTTTTTGTGATAAGGATTAAAAATTAATGAAATTTTTAATAAAACAATTGGTTTTAATTTTTGTTTTTTCGCATCCCTAGTTCAAATTATGACGTGCACAGTTACAACTGCTCGTATAAGTTCTGTGTGTTTGCTGAACTGAGTGTGTATAGATAAATGGTTATGGGTTGAGTGGATAAAGAAAAAATGAGAGTAACATTTGTTTTCCTATATTTCTCTTCATGGTGAAATACTCGTACAATAAGTAACTTACGTACGATGCAAATAAAAGTTCGTATGTATAATTTATATGATAATTGCTGTACAGTGAAGGTAAAAATGAATAATTTTGAAAAATAGGACCAAAAAAATTTTAAAAATACTTGTGGTTACAACAGTTACTTCAAAGGAAAAAAACATAGCCTATAAACATACTCTACTCAAAACAATAAACAACTGTTTTGGTTTTTCATAGCATTCATTCATTCATTCTCGCATTTAGATCCATAGTAACTGTTATGTATATGGTATATATGTATTGACAACACTTTAAGTTACACTCTTGCACGCCTATAGTTCAAACCCCAGGTCAGACATCTCTAACAAAACAAAGTATTAAAAATATTTCTTCGCCGACTTCCTCGCAGCGGATTTCTGGCAAAAACCCTGAGGTAACGAAAACTGCAATGAAAAACTTCTCAAAAATCTCGTTCGGGGTCCCTTGTCTAATTTTTTTTTCGGATATTACTCCTAATATTTTATATTGAGTTACGTAAGGTATCTAAAAGGACTTATGGAGGAAGTATGAATGATTTTTGCAATGACATTTTTGTCCCAGATGTCTATTACTACTTTTTAAATATGTTGTTTATTTTGCACGGATCGCTGTTTTTAAAAGTACATAGAGAGATATCTTTGGCATAAAGGCAATGATTTACATACTTGTATTTATTAATGATTTCAATTTGGAAAAGTACAACGCACAAAGGTTATCCTTGTGGTGTACCATTGTTTAAGAAGGAAATTTTTGAGAGTTTATTGTTTACTCTTACTTTAATTTTTCTGCACGCTAAAAAGGATTTCACGTAATTAAAAACCTTGGGCCCAGTACCTAAGATTTTCAAAGTATCCACTACAGCGTGGACTCCAATACCGACAATTAATATACCTATTTGTACCGTAACCGGTACAAAAAACCTATTACTTGGTTTTTTGGAAAAGGACTTTACTTTGGTAAATAACGGCTAGCCCTCACGTTCTTATCAGGTTGAACAATTAAAAATATACATGAAGTATGTAAAATAAATTCTCAGTATAATGATTAAATACCTTAGTTGGTACTTTGATTGAGTATACGCTAAATGTGTCTATGTGTGATAACCAAATGTATATTTATTTTTTTAAATTTCAAAATCAATGTAATTATTGAAATATTTTTTCATACTCCACTGAAATATATTAAATGATGTCATAAAAATATTAAAATCAATATAATTAATTATGATTTAAGATATTATGTAATCATATTTGCTTCTCCATCTATTGTCAACTGTCTTTGAGGAATCGTGTATCTTTTAAAATTGGTTTAATGATAGTTGTTATATCTGATGCATGTTTGCTTGTTGATTGGATTTATGTTTTTTATTTCCTTTTTCATTTATTTATTTCAGTAATTCGTTGCTTGCGGTGTTAATATCTGTTAGTTTGTTAATAATTTGTTCTAGTGTTGGTATAATGTTTGTCTTCTTATTTGAAATATCTTTTTTTACTTATTGTAGCGTGTATTTTGCAGTTACTTTGCTGAGGTTCTATTCCCTTTTTCTCTCTAGCACAGCATTTTTAAGTGCTTCCTTTGGAACTGCAAATGACTCGCTTGATTAAATTTTTTTCTGCTTCTTTGTAGGTATGTTTGTTTAGATTTTTATATCTATTTTAAACTTTTTTGTCTACGCTAGATAACTAAACATTTTTACTGTTGGATTTATGTTCGTGTTTGCGATTGCAGCAATTTTGTGAATGGTACGGGATAATGTGATAGTGAAGAACAAAGAAAAAATATAATTTTTGATTGGTTGAAGTGCAGTATGTGTAGTGGATTGTTAATCACTTTGCTCTCTTGATATTTTGTAATTTTTTGTCATTCAACTATGTCTTGAGCTTTTAATCCATTTTTAAATTGTACTTCACTGAAGTCACGTAGAAGCGGTGCGAAAAATACTCCTTTAATCGTGCTTAATATAGGGTGCAAAGAGCATCTGATTGGGCACATTCCTGGCTTTTTTGGTTAAAACTAATAGAATTCCATCTCTTGTAAGTTTTTTTTCTTTTGGTTCACTAGATATGCCTCCCAATGCTTTTGTGACCGGGAAAATATTGAGACCTTGTATAGGTTTTTAGGTAATTTCACTATTTGCTTTTATATATTTTGGACATAGTTTTTTATTTTTATCCCTTTCTTGGGTTGTATGTATCGGGAAATCTAAGGTACTGATAAAATTATAATTACTTTTTTTTTCCAGAAAATGAAGTAGTGATGTTTATCTATCAGCAAAATATTATATGAAATCAAATTAGGCCGTAAAAGAAATAGTTCCAGGAATTTTTGTATAAATATAATACGATAAGGAAGTCGCCGTAGTCTAGTAGGTAGTGTGTTGTCTTATTAGACGTAAGGCTACGGTTCAAACTCCAGGGCAGACAATGAAAATGAAATATGAAAAAATATTTCTTCGGGGACCTCCTCTCAGCAGATTTCTGGCAAAAACTCTGAGAGTAAATAAAATTGGCATTAAAGGATTCTCAGAAATCTGTCGTTCGGAGACGACTTTACACTGTAAGTCCCGCCACTCATGTAAAAAATTAAAACACACAACATAAGTGGGTTGAGAAGCTAGGTCGTAATCCTGACTGAAGGGTTGTAATGACCAATCATGTAAAATTATGTATGTATAATGCGATAAGTTGGCACATACATATGTATATAAGTTAAGAACTTGTTATCGAATGACACATAATAAAATATAAAAATACTGTATTTCCTAAAAATACATCAAAAGATAAAATAACCTTATAAATTTGGGACGCACTATTCGTAGAAATTTAAAAATAAACCGACCTATAATAGAATATCAAAGAAAATTAGTTGGAATTTTATATTAACTAAAGAACTTAAAAAACAATATATGGAATCGAATGCATTTTTAATGTAAATATTATTTTATTTAAAGATTAATTACTTTTATAATACACAATGAATTTGTCATGGCATATTTATAATAGGTAGGGAGCATCTCTACAACAAGTACAACAATGCAAAAACAACAGGCATTTTGTTTTTGAAAAAGTGCATTTGAAGTGTCAAAAAATTAACCCTCAAACCTCCATAGGAAATTAATTAAAGCAAGTAAAAAAAACTAAATAAATTTTATATATTGAAAATTCTTATGATTTTTATGTCATGCTAAATTACGCAATAGTACAGCACCTATAAATTAAAAAAAATTATCAGCTGCAAACGTTATTTCTTATTTATTATTGTACCAATTAAAATTTGTACCTAATTTATATTTATTTTATGACTGAATTTTGAAATTGAATACTTATTTAAGCTATTATCTCTTGAATTATATTGTGAATTATTTTGAATTAACTTTAGTAGAAAATTTAAATCAAAAGTTGTACTTAAAATTCACTTGCTTCCACAACACTCAACCGAATTGACATACTCAAAAAAGAAAATAAGAAATACATACTAATACTTCTTTCTTTCTTTCTCTTTTCTTAATCCCAATTATAATTACGTTTGAGTAATTATTATAACAAATTTTCAACAGAAGATTGGCCCAGTTTTTTTTAATCCCTATATCCCAATCTTCTGAAAGAGAATTTGTTTTAAAAATATCACACAAGTTATTTCAGTCATAGTTTAGGCACCTAGTTGGAGACATGGATTTTTTTTGGTAATTCATCACTTTCATCTAAATATCTATAAATATAGTAAATCTAGGTTGTAGTTTAAAAGATATATGTATTTAGTGTTAAAGGCTTAAATATTGTTAATCATCTTGCAAAAATTTTAATATAATTGGCTTTAAAATAGTAATCCTAAAGAATTTCTAGAGTGCGTATCGTTAAGGATACATGCGGTACATATGAGGGCTTATGACTAATATAAATACGAAATTGAATATCGAAACAAAATACACAAAAAACAAACATTTTTTTTTAACATTCAAAAAGTCGTCAGCTGTTGAGATGCTCCTACCTATTATAAATATGCCATGGAATTTGTTTATTAACTATTTACGAACTCAGTAACATCGATATTATGCTTGTTGTAGTGTAAAAGAGCATAGTCTCTGGTGAGAATCGAACCCACAACCCCTACGCTAATAGTCAAGCACCCTATTCACTGGATTATTTATATTTATTTATTTATTAATTACAATACAATTAAAAATTTTATTCTAATTATATACGAGCTGAGTAACTTTGACCATATGCTCGGTGTAGTGTCACAGACCAGAGTCTCTGGTGGGAATCGAACCCACGACCCTCAAGCTAATAGTCTAGCACACTACCCACTGGACTACCAGAGCACCCTAAATTATTCATAACTTTGTTAAATACAAACAATTACATACCATTCGCCTACTATGTATTGTTACGATCCCTTGAACCCTACCGCCATTGCAGCACTCACAACAAATATGTATGTGAGTGAGCACTCAATGGCAAATGAATTTAATTTGAAGAATCATTTGATTAATTTTGAATTTATTTTAAAGAAAATAGGTAAGAAAATTAGTTTTTTTTTGAAGATTAAAGTCATAACAAAACAACAGCAATCAATATTTACAACACAATGATTCAGCCTTATTTCTACTTCGGATGCACAATTTAATACTTTCGTTACATGTGCGGATAGGTGTCGGCACCAGATATGGATACCTTATTATTTGTTGAGGAAACAATGAATAAGACATTTAAACATTTAAAAATTATAAAGAACAACTTCAACTAAGGTGAGGAAGATAAAGAATTCGTAATGATTATTACTTTTAATATGGGAACGATCCTACTCATACTGCTGTGTCGATGTGAAGATGAGGAAGAATTAAGAATTTGTAATGATTATTACTTTTAATATGGCAATAATTCTACTCATACTGCTGTGTTGATGTGAAGATGAGGTATAATACTCTTCCTCAAAGTCCTGATCTGACTCCAGGAGGCTATTTAGACGATCATTTGAAAAAATTGTTGCTTAGTTGATAAGTCTCAAACAAAAGTCAACTGAAAAACTTGATTATGAGTTAATGGCAGCAAATAACAACAGAGAACATAAAAACTGGTATATTCAACTTCAAATAGGAGTGCTTGACCTTAAGGGATATCCTACCTAATATTTGATATATCGGATATATGGTCATGAGAAACTAGGTCGTAATCGTGACTGAAGGGTTGTAATGACCAAGTATGTATGTATGTACATCAGAGAGTTTTCCTTATTTTCCTTTTGTTTTGCTGAAAACGTTAATAGTTTTTTGTTTTATTAATAAAATAAATATTAAAAAACATCAAGATAGAAAACTTGAAGCTGAAAAATGTTGTGATTTGTGTGCAAAAGAAATAAAACATATGTACGGTACACCACAACAAAAGTGAGCAAAGTATTAACACAATTGATGCAAAAAAAAAATGTGGATTGAGATAAAGAAAACTATCGAAGAGGCAAGTGTTATAACAAATAAATTATGATTTTCAGATTAATTAACGAATAATGCCAAACAAAAATAAATAAACAGAATGTTATTAAAAATAAAGAAAATTTAAATAAAAATATTGTTACGCATTGTTACTGTCGACATTGGGAAAGCGCTGATAGCAAGACCTCGTCCAACCTATTAGTAGTGCCTTCCTCCAAAATGAAGGAAGTGTTAAAGGAGTTCCATAATGGAGCTAGCGGAGGACACCTTAGGGTTACAAAGACGCCGGAAAGACTAAAACAACGTTTTTATTGGGTCGGATGTCATCAATCAGTGGCCGATTGGATAGCAAACTGTACTCAGTGCATTGCAGCTAAAGGTCCCGTAAGAAGAGGTGGAGGTCAGCTGCAACAATTTAGCTCGGGCGCACCGTTCGATAGGATAGCGATGGTCAGTGATGGAATGAAAGCCAGGTATGATCGTGCAGCAAACACGGAGGGTTTCCATGAAGGACAACTGGTACTATTCTACAACCCAACGCGGATGAAGGGATTATCCCCTAAGCTACAAACCAGCTGGGATGGACCGTATAAAATAATTAAACGGTTAAACGATGTCGTGTACAGGATACAGAAAGCTAACAGCCCCCGAACAAAAATGAAGGTCGTACACATAGAGCGACTGGCAAAATATGGGAAAAGAGATAATGAGCTTAATCGGGATGAACAGGCTTAAGTGGGCGGGAGTGTTACGCAAATGGAAACGACCTAATATCATTTCACATGGAAACAATAAGCAAAAGCTACAAAGACCATAAGTATGAAAGAGATATATAACGAAAACGCAACGAAAGCAACAAGAGGCAATGTGTACACAATACACACGACACAAATACACACTAACAAATACATCCAACAACAACAAGCATGAGAGAAAAAGGGATAGACAAGTGTTCAGGATGCACAAACAATGTGGTCGCCCACAACCCCTACGCTAATAGTCAAGCACCCTATTCACTGGATTATTTATATTTATTTATTTATTAATTACAATACAATTAAAAATTTTATTCTAATTATATACGAGCTGAGTAACTTTGACCATATGCTCGGTGTAGTGTCACAGACCAGAGTCTCTGGTGGGAATCGAACCCACGACCCTCAAGCTAATAGTCTAGCACACTACCCACTGGACTACCAGAGCACCCTAAATTATTCATAACTTTGTTAAATACAAACAATTACATACCATTCGCCTACTATGTATTGTTACGATCCCTTGAACCCTACCGCCATTGCAGCACTCACAACAAATATGTATGTGAGTGAGCACTCAATGGCAAATGAATTTAATTTGAAGAATCATTTGATTAATTTTGAATTTATTTTAAAGAAAATAGGTAAGAAAATTAGTTTTTTTTTGAAGATTAAAGTCATAACAAAACAACAGCAATCAATATTTACAACACAATGATTCAGCCTTATTTCTACTTCGGATGCACAATTTAATACTTTCGTTACATGTGCGGATAGGTGTCGGCACCAGATATGGATACCTTATTATTTGTTGAGGAAACAATGAATAAGACATTTAAACATTTAAAAATTGTAAAGAACAACTTCAACTAAGGTGAGGAAGATAAAGAATTCGTAATGATTATTACTTTTAATATGGGAACGATCCTACTCATACTGATGTGTCGATGTGAAGATGAGGAAGAATTAAGAATTTGTAATGATTATTACTTTTAATATGGCAATAATTCTACTCATACTGCTGTGTTGATGTGAAGATGAGGTATAATACTCTTCCTCAAAGTCCTGATCTGACTCCAGGAGGCTATTTAGACGATCATTTGAAAAAATTGTTGCTTAGTTGATAAGTCTCAAACAAAAGTCAACTGAAAAACTTGATTATGAGTTAATGGCAGCAAATAACAACAGAGAACATAAAAACTGGTATATTCAACTTCAAATAGGAGTGCTTGACCTTAAGGGATATCCTACCTAATATTTGATATATCGGATATATGGTCATGAGAAACTAGGTCGTAATCGTGACTGAAGAGTTGTAATGACCAAGTATGTATGTATGTACATCAGAGAGTTTTCCTTATTTTCCTTTTGTTTTGCTGAAAACGTTAATAGTTTTTTGTTTTATTAATAAAATAAATATTAAAGAACATCAAGATAGAAAACTTGAAGCTGAAAAATGTTGTGATTTGTGTGCAAAAGAAATAAAACATATGTACGGTACACCACAACAAAAGTGAGCAAAGTATTAACACAATTGATGCAAAAAAAAATGTGGATTGAGATAAAGAAAACTATCGAAGAGACAAGTGTTATAACAAATAAATTATGATTTTCAGATTAATTAACGAATAATGCCAAACAAAAATAAATAAACAGAATGTTATTAAAAATAAAGAAAATTTAAATAAAAATATTGTTACGCATTGTTACTGTCGACATTGGGAAAGCGCTGATAGCAAGACCTCGTCCAACCTATTAGTAGTGCCTTCCTCCAAAATGAAGGAAGTGTTAAAGGAGTTCCATACTGGAGCTAGCGGAGGACACCTTAGGGTTACAAAGACGCCGGAAAGACTAAAACAACGTTTTTATTGGGTCGGATGTCATCAATCAGTGGCCGATTGGATAGCAAACTGTACTCAGTGTATTGCAGCTAAAGGTCCCGTAAGAAGAGGTCAGCTGCAACAATTTAGCTCGGGCGCACCGTTCGATAGGATAGCGATGGTCAGTGATGGAATGAAAGCCAGGTATGATCGTGCAGCAAAAACGGAGGGTTTCCATGAAGGACAACTGGTACTATTCTACAACCCAACGCGGATGAAGGGATTATCCCCTAAGCTACAAACCAGCTGGGATGGACCGTATAAAATAATTAAACGGTTAAACGATGTCGTGTACAGGATACAGAAAGCTAACAGCCCCCGAACAAAAATGAAGGTCGTACACATAGAGCGACCGGCAAAATATGGGAAAAGAGATAATGAGCCTAATCGAAACGAACAGGCTTAAGTGGGCGGGAGTGTTACGCAAATGGAAACGACCTAATATCATTTCACATGGAAACAATAAGCAAAAGCTACAAAGACCATAAGTATGAAAGAGATATATAACGAAAACGCAACGAAAGCAACAAGAGGCAATGTGTACACAATACACACGACACAAATACACACTAACAAATACATCCAACAACAACAAGCATGAGAGAAAAAGGGATAGACAAGTGTTCAGGATGCACAAACAATGTGGTCGCGATAGAGTTCTCGAGAAGGCGAGAACACTAACCTTCCACTTCAAAAATGTTCGTTATGCTGTTGGTGTTGGACTATAAAAGGGCAAGACAAAGCAGGCAACAGTCAGTAATAATTCAGTCAGTCTTGTGTGAAGACACGTTGCGTTGGAAGTGGCTTGAATATCGCTATTGTGAAGATCTCCGCTATACAGATCTAACGTGCAAGTGGTATTGCTTACAAAAAGGTTGTAAGCAGAGAAGAATAACGGACTAAACAAGCAGATTATTGTTGTAGTTATTGTTATAGTTATACGTGGTACAAGTTCGAACAGTGGCACATAAGACAGTGCGGACAATAAAGAGTTTAACTGAAATAAAACACATTTGTTTTTACTTTGTTTGCAATTACCGAACTCATATTTAAACGCTTTTAAAAAGGTAAAAACGTAACAATATTAATAAGTGAAGTAAATTGTCAAGTAATAATATATGATGATTTTAATATAGATCGCGGGAAAGACGGTTGGTATAAGTGCTCTAATAAATTTCATATTAACAACTGTTTTGTTATTGTGAATTATTATTTCGTACTTTTATTGAACGTTTTATAGAACCCGCTAAATTTATAATTATTCGAAGCCTGTCTATTGTTAAAGAAGGTGGTGCAAAACTGGGTTATGTACATATATTAATTAAAAACTAATAATTATATTAGTTTTCATTACAGAAATAAACAGACACCTGTTTAAAGTAAACCTCCTGTCTTCTAGATATATTAGTTATAGCCGTAGCGTTATTATTCCAACCAACAAAGGGATTCCCCTAGTGTTTCTATAGCATCGAAGACTACAAATGAACCAACGTCGTCTCGGCAGATGGCAGAAAGAAATGCAATATTTGAAACACCAGTTTCCGGAAAATCATTCCCAACTCGTCCAGAGTGGAAGCAAGTGTCAACAATTGAAATACAGTTCAACTCAAATAGTTAGTGCCCATAATCTTAATTGTATAAGCACGCAAAATGAATATATGATGACTAGAAAATACAGGATTTACCGGAGTTTAACGGTGAACCAATAGCAGCATATGGATACAATAATTTTGAAAATAATCAAGTTTTTCTAAAATGTTTAAAAGGTGAAGTAAAAGAAATGGTAAAGTCGCTATTTATCAAATAAAATTTCATTTTGGAAGCCCTCAGCAGCTGATTCACAGCCAACTGAAAAAACCAGAGAATGAAAAAAGCGGTTATAAGTGCTTTAAAAACGCTATTTTTTAAAATTATTTTTAGAGTTTTTCGAAAAAGGTCTGTCAACAGAATTATTCTTTAACGGAAAATAAGAAGTTGGCAAAAAGAATTAATATGGAGAATAATTTTTGTTTGCTTTTAAAATTTTTGCTATTTAGTTCCTTTAAAAAAATGCAAACTTTTCGCAACGCAATTACAACAGATTATCACGCATCAACAACAAAATTTGGCATTACTGCAACGGTTATGTTCAGTTTTTATGCATTTACTAACTCACCCTAGATCAAATAAAATATTTGTATTTAAATTGATTATATTTGTAGAAATATTTGTAAAATATTGCATTGAGAATCATTCTGAAGTGCAATAGATATTAACTTAATTAATATTTAACCCAACAAATAACCTATGTACAATCAGGATTTTAGAATAGAAAGGCAATCAACAACTTCAATGTAATGATTGGGTTTACAAATTTAAAACTAGGGAAGTGCCAATTATTTGAAATTGGAATGTAATGTTCATATTTAGAAAGAAAATGGTTAATTTAAAATTATATTATTATTCAATAGAGCAAGAAAAATTAAAATTGTAAACTAGTGGTACTAGTGTAATATATAAAATGTATTAGTTTAAAAAAAATATTGTACATAATAAATTTATTATTCGGTAAATAATAATAACTGGTAATGGTACCATGGTAGTTTAGTGAGTGGCGTGCTAGATTATTAGGGTGAGGGTCGTGGGTTCAATTCCTACCATCTGGTCTGTTACACTACACCGAGCGCGAGGTCTAAATTACTCATCTCGTAATAATTAGATCTAATTTGTAATTGTATTGTAATTAATCAATAAATAAATTTAATATATTTGGTAGTGATGACCGAAAATCCGTCTGATTGAGGGTGGGACACGTTTTAAACCAACATAGTATTACTTGTACTATTAAGCACAGGGGTGCTTAAAATATTGTAACGCTTTTAAATTTTGAAAAACGTTTATTTATCACAGATTCGATGACTGAAATATAAAAGAAGTTATTTACTCTTGTTCGTTACATGTTTAATTTATTTAAATAAATCCTTTATTTACTTAAACAATAAAACACTTCAACTGGTAGATTTTGTTGTTCACTGTCTGTTTTGTTTGCCTATTTTCGCTTAAATTGTTTGTGTCCGTTTAAAAATAGCTTTGTTGGCTTCTGCTTTTGAGATTCGCATGACATTTAAAAAAAATTCTTCATTCTTGCATATCAATGATTTGTCATCATTAATAAACCATTATTAAGTTTTCAACAGGCTATAATTTTTTTTTATAATTTTGTATTAAATTTTATTTTTTTATCTCACACGTATGTAATATTTCGACTTTACTATATTTTAGTACATCAATTAGACTTCTTAATTTATTCATTAACATTTTTGAACTTTTATTTAGTAATTGTCTCTTATTTCATTCCGTATCACCTCTTAATTATTTTGTTTACTTATTCATCAATTATTATTCTATTTTTATTGTTTTTATTTTAAATTAAAGTTGCTTTAAGGGCTAAGAATATACAATATGTAATAAAAATATAATGAAAATACGTAATGTTATTTTTTGTTAGGTTTAGAACGACTATTTCCTTTGAGGATTGAAAGATCGAAATAAAGGAATTTGTTCACTTATATTATCATTATTTCTTTATTAAAAAATCACTAATAATGGTTATTAATATACTATATAATGCCTGATTAAAATCGATAATGGCAACATTAATCTGAATTTTTTTACATTACCTATTGAATGCAATTCTCATATTTCTCTTCCATTTTTTTCATTTTGACTTGCATTTTATCTTCTATACACAGATACTTGTGTACTGACACATTCTGGTGTTCAACTTGAATTATAAATAAAACTTAAACTACATTTTTGAAAATTCTGTGTTTTGGAACCTGCGGCATATACAGTCAAACTCGTTTATAACGAACTCGGTTATAACGAATTCTTGGTTATTACGAACATATTTTCAAGTCCTAACGTTTTAATAACAATTTTCATACAAAAAACATCGTTTATTACGAACTCGTTTATAACGAATTCTCGGTTAAAAGTAACTACTTTAAATGGTCCCAGTAATTAAATTTCGTACATTTTGTCTTTTTATAACGAACCCTCAGAAATAACTTTGAAGTGTGGCAATAGTATTTTGTAGCGAGGTGCTAATTTAATTAAGTCCTCAACCAAACAACTTCGCCAAGGGTCTTAAGAAGTCCTCAAGGGATAAGTTGCTTTATTACTTTATATTTGATGTTAACAGCTTGAGTGCTGGCCAAGTAATAATTTATTAAATCAAAATTCACTTAAGATTAAGTAAGCTTAGTTACAATAAGGATAAAGCATAAAAGAGAATAGGTGATAATCAAATTTACATATGATATAATTCCCTCACCCAGAGTTGTATTTATTATGTATGCAAAAGTTAATAATTATGAAAAGTAATTAAAAATTATTTGGTATCACTTTTGTAATTAAAAAATAATATTTAAATTCAATTTGAAATATGTGAAATGAAATGTGAATTATATATAATATAATATAAATATATATAAAATAATATAAATATATAAAATAATATAAATATATAAAGTCATATAGTCCGCTACAATTTATTTTTATTTAATATGGCAGCATTAAATTATAACTCAACATCTTTAATCAGCTGATAGATAAAAAGAATTAAAACGTCAGTTGCTAAATAATTTGAAAATGTCTAAAAATAAGAAAAAATCACTGTCTGTGCTTCAAAAAATTAAAATATTAAGTGAAATAGATGAGAAACGGAAATCAAATAAAGACATATGCAAAGAATATAATATAGCAAAATCAACACTTTCAACAATTTTAAAAAACAAAAATTTTTATAAAAAAAATCAAAAGTCGACAACAAAAAAAATACGAAGTTCAAAATATGAAGCGGTGGAACGGACTTTGTTGATATGGTTTCAACAGGTAAGTGCCGAAAATACACCCGTTAGTGAAAGTTTAATGATGGAGAAAGCCAACAAATTAGCAAAAGACCTTAACATCAAGTTTACGGCAACAAATGGCTGGTTAGACCGCTTTAAAACTAGAAATGGAGAGTCTAATAGTGTCGAACCAGAAGCCAGAGCAAATGGGACAAACAAAATACTACCTCCCCTTTTGTGAAAATACGCAATGAGTCACATTTATAATTGTGATGAATTTGGCTTATTTTATAGGTGTTTGCCCGATAAACACTAGCATTTAAAGGAGATAAATGTTTTGGTTCAAAAACTTGAAAAGAGAAGCTAACCGTTTTAGTTGGATATAACGCAGATGGCTCCGATAAACTTCCATTATTTGTGATCGGAAAATTTAAAAAGCCGCGATGTTTTAAAAATGTTTATGAGCTTCCTTTGCAATATGAAGCAAACAAAAACGCTTGGATGACATCAGAATTATTTTTGAACTGGTTAAAGAATATGGATCAGTATTTTCAAAAACAAAATAAAAAAATTGCTTTAATTCTTGATAACTGCACTGCACAACCATATTGAACTCATATTTTTGCCGCCGAATACTTCAAGTGTATTGCAGCCATGCGATCAAGGCGTTATTAAAAATCTGAAGCATCACTACAGGAAAATAATTTTAACAAAATATCTTACCGCAATTGAAATGAAACAAAAATTAGATGTTAATGTTTTAGAAGCGTTGTTTATGTTAAAAAGGCTTGGAAAAATGTGAGCCAAAGTACTATTGGTAATTGTTTTCGTCATTGCGGTTTTGAGCAAGATTTTTTGCTTTTGGATGACAATGTGAATGAAATGGCATTATCAACACTGTGGGAAGAAACAAGTGTGGAATCGCTGTCTTTGGAAGAATATATAAATATAGATGAAAATACTTTAACGTCGGCGCCCCTTTCAGATAGTGAAATTGTGGAAATTGTAAAGCCTCCACCTAATGATAATTTGAGCGATGAAGAAGATGAAATACCTAAAATTGAAAATGTGCATATTTTTTTTGCAAAAAATAAAAAAATATGTTCAATCAAAGCCTTATGTAGAAGAAGCAAATGACCATTTATATGCCTTGGAAAAATTTATATCAACAGAAATTATCAATGCTGCTATACAAAGAAAAATAACAGACTTTTATATGTAAATATACATAAATGTTTATAGTTAATTATGGTTTTTTGAAGTTATTTTTCTTATTTAGTTTTATTTTGTTTTTTAATACCATTTTATTCAATTTTTTACTGAAGTACATATCGATGGCTTAATATAAAAAAGGCTTAACTCAATTTTTTTCAAAATAAGGTTTTTTGTTTACTCTGGTAGACAAATGTCAGATGCACAAAAAAAATAAAATTTTTTTAAATGATGGATTAAATGTGTTGCTGTTTCTTATTAAAACTTGTATTAAAATTTTTGTTGTATCTAAAATTTTACGAATTTTATTAAGTTTTTTCCTTCTCTTGTAAAGTAACCAAAAATCGAGTTAGGCCTTTTTTATATTAAGCCATCGATATTTTTGGTTTTTAATAAAAAATATTTTTTTTTAATAAAAGAAAAAAATTATTTATATTTTATATTTTCTTCTATGACTTCACCAAGTGGAGTCTATAGTGTGCATATAACGAACTAATTTCTCTGGTCCCACGGAGTTCGTTATAACCGAGTTTGACTGTATGTGTTAATACTATAAAATAAACAGGTTATAGGCCCTGCTACCCAGTTTTGAAAATAATTATTGTATGGCTGTTGGAAAAGAAAAATTATATAGGAACTACACCGACAATAAAACGCGAGGTGATTTTAACATCTTCAACTCATTCCACACAAACAACTTTCGAAACAATAAAAATAATGGCAGAAGCTAGATCATATCAGTTACATAGATTTAATGGACAGAACTAACAACTGTGGAGGGGGCAAATGGAATTAGAATACGTAAAACCGTATAAATTAGGTGCAATACCAAGACCGAGTTCTGGTAGTCAAGCATTGGATGATAAGGCCGCTGAAGCACAGCACACAAATGAGGTCCAGATTGAAAATTGTTCATGCAGAAAAGAGTGAACTGTCGTGTCTAGTTTTGTTGGAAAAATTTATAGATTGTGAACTGGAAGTACATAGTATAATTTTATTGAAAATGTTACTTCTCTGGCACATCGTTTGAAAGACATGGATTTTGAGCAAAAGGAACCCATGATAATTGCAAAAATTGTAAGTGGTTTATCATGACAATATTAGAATCTGCACTGAGCAGAATATATATAATAAAGCTACGCTCAAATGAGGCAACGGAAAATAATACAAATATAACTGCATACTCCTTAAGTAAATATAAAAACAACAAATATCGGTAAGAGAAATTGATGTTCAATAATTATAAAACATCTCTTCGTACAAATATTCTCCTACCATTCGATTCATATATGCGATAAGTCTTGCTCTCACTTTTAGTAGAAATAAAGAAGAAAGTGTGTTCGGATGAAAATGAGGAAATACCTGAACTAAATTTAATTTTGAGCCTCAAAGTTTCTAAAAACCTAAGATAACCAATTCCACGGAGTCAGCAGCACCCCAAGAAGAAATCGTTTCATTGAATAAGAACAAAACATGGAAATTGGTACAAAACACAGCAGACATGAATAAAACAAATGACGAAATTGATAAATATAAGGCCCGATTGGCTGTTGCATATTGAGTACAACGAAATATATTACCCTGTAGTACGATATGAATCGCTACGACCTATTTTGTCCATAGCTGCACCTCAGAATATGTACATTATTGAGGAAAACAGCCATGTGGTTTTGAAATTGGTAATCGACTTTGCCAATTACAAATGGGGCTATAAGATTTGATACAAGCTTCTTATCAATGGAATAAGAGAATTGTTAGTTGCCTCATAATGTTTTTGTTTATCTAACTTCTAAAATAGTATTTATCTAGCATTGTACTTGGATAATAATTAAATTATACAGCGTTTGTAACAAGCTTTGCATAAAAATTTGAAATCACTTACAAACCTGTAATATTTTTCATTGAATTGTAAATTGATATAAATCTGAACAAGAATAGACTTAAAGTGTTCGAACATGTTTACACTCGGAGAATTTTACAAAGTTTTAATTATTTAAATAAAGCACCTACTGAGCCTTGTATACAATATTTACAATAAAAACAAACAATTCAGACAAAATTTCCATATCGCGACGCTCTTCTTAATAGTACAGTTCTCGTTGTTAAGCCGATTTGTCGAAAATCCCTCCGATATTCACTGGCAAGGTGTTAAAAGACTTTTTAGATATTTAAAAGCAGTGCTGAATCGAGGCATTATTTTTGAAATAAGTTCTGAATCTAAAGAACTTGGTATGTATAGCGACTCTGACTGGGTTGCGGATGTCAATACAATACGAAGTAAATATAACAGATTATATTTGTTATCTGAACAGTGATCCTACTGCGTGAAGTTTCAGAAAGCAATCTGTTACGACATCGTTTACTACAGAAGCTGCGTTTACAGCAAACAGCTACGCCTATCAAATGTAATAAATAATCCAAGTTCTATTACTCTTGCTAAGTCCCCTGACTTGGTCCTGAAGGACCAATCGTATTGATGTTCAGTATTATTATACGTGCAATATTCAACGCCAAAGTGACATTGATATATACTATATCGAGACCTCTAAGGAACTGGTTGATGTTTTTTTTTTGCAAATCCCTTACTAAAAAATAAATTTTTAAATTTAATTCAATACTTTGGTTTTTAAGATCAGGACCAATTTAAGAAAAAGAGAGGGTGTGTTGGATATAAAGTTTTCGTAAATAATTATGTATTTACAGTGTGGCAACATTAATCTGTATTTATCTATTTTTTAATTATCTTTTGAATGCAACGGCCATTATTTGTTTTTTTTTTTTCATAATAGCCTGAATTTGTATCTGTATATAGAAGCACACGTTTTGGAGGCGAACTTTTTCTTTTTAAGCTAGTAGGTTCAAAAGAAACTATAGCTAGCCACACATCAAATCATTTTGTTAAAATGTAAAGTTATAAATAAGTAATTGAACTATTTCAGTCAAACCACTAAACGGTTTTGAGTAGACCAACTCACATTTGATCGAATATCTTATCTTATATCTCTCAGGGCTGCTGCATCAGTGCTTAATAGTTTCCATGCATCTGCACCATAAAGAAGTACGGGGAGGATGAACGTCGTGTAGAGCATTAGTTTTGTCGTAGGAGATAGGTCTCTGCTACACAATTGCCTATTTAGACCATTGTCGCACCTGTTGAAAATAGCACAATGTAACCAGTGATGACAATTGTGACGTTTGAAAAACGCTAAAATCAGCTGCCTTAACCTTTTTCTTGGAGGAAGAAAGAAAATGGTAAAAGTTTTGCGAAGCAAATGTGTTAGAAGCAACAGATATACAGAGTGAAAACTGGCGGATAAAGTAGAAAAATTAAATGTAAACAAACATTTATTTTGTGTTAAAAAGGGAAAATTTAGAATATTTTTTAATTTCTTCAATGAAAAGTTTAAAGATTCTTAAATATTTAAATATTAATCGAAATGTGTGTGATTTTCGGTCACAATGAATATAGTTTCTTGTGCAAGAGATAATTAAGTAGGTAAATATTACAAGATTAAAATAAGACGTACTGCTCATAAAAAATTTTTCTTGCTTAAAGTTGCCAATATTTTTTAATTTCTTGAAAGAAAAAGTTAAAAATTGTTATTGCTATTAGTTGTTTTTATTATTTATTAATAGTTTTACACAAAAATTAAATTTTTTTATTAACTCTCGCCAATATAAAAACCCACCCCAAAAACTAAAAAAACATAAATAAACAAAACAGACAGACAATCAGAAAGGGACAGAAATACTTTTTGGTAATATTTGCTGTCCCTTTCTTAGTATACGGTTATCTGTCAAAATCCCGTGTCGCCACTGTGTACATTGTGGAAAATAGGGATCCTACGCTTGATCTCCAGACTGACATCATTTTTAATGGTAACAACGGAGCCAATATAAATTCACTCCGGGTGCCCTGGTAGTATAGTGGGTAGTGTGCTAGACTATTAGCGTGAGGGTCGTGGGTTCGATTCCCACCAGAGACTCTGGTCTGTGACACTACACCGAGCAAATAGTCAAGTTACTTCGCTCGTATATAATTAGGATATAATTTATAATATACTGATACTGACTCTATCGAAAGAATAGGTATCGGTCGTCATCTGGGATCCAATATGCCGCATGTCCCTATTTGTCGATAGCATATACTTCATTATGCCTAATTTATTGCCAGACCCATCTTAATAGACTCCCGTTCAATAGCGCTAAAAGCATTAGTAATATCTGGCTTGGTAAGCCCTATGATGTTAATGGTGTTAATGGCTTTTGAAAGTGTTGTTCTCATGCACTCCCGCCTTCCGCAGAAAACTCTGTATGACGAAGTTGAAGAGGTCGCACGGTATTAGAAGATTCGTAGAGGTCCATTCCTACCTTGACGGAGCTGCAGAAATTGCTGAACGTTATTCTGCATAGCCTTATCAGCTTCGCAGGTATATCGAGCTTAGACATTGCGGCAAAAAACGATCCCTTATGGGGCTATCAAAGTCTGCCTTACAGTCGCCAAAAGTGTCGACTTGTTTTTCGTGGGTCTTTTCCAGGACTTGACGTAGTGTGAAGATCTAGTCGATGCTGGACTTGCCAGGTCTGAAGCCGCACTGATCAATCTGTGTTTTAATGAGTGGCTTCAGTCGTACACACATTACGCCCATAAGAACCTTATATGCGATAGGGAGAAGGCTTATACCCTTGTAGTTGGCGCATATGTGGGGTATCCCTTTTTCAGAACAGGGCAGAGGACAGTGGGCATACTTTGCTTTAGCCATATGTTGTAATCAAAATATTGTGTGTATCGTACCAACTCATTTAATCCGGTCTTAAACAATTCAGCGGACAGGTTATCAGGACCTGCAGCTTTATTGTTTTTAAGACGCATAACTGCGACTTTAATCCCTTTATGGTTAGGCGGCGGAATCTCCACGCCGTCATCATCGATCGTGTTCTGTACATCATCTCTAAATGCTTTGTTGGAGTCGTCAATGCAGAGTAGAGAAGTGTTTCCTCCACAACCTCAGCACCCCCTGCGAATCTGTTACCAAGTTTCCATTCTCATCTTTGCAGAAGGGCTTAAAACCTACGGTTAGACGCTTAACCTCTTGATAGAATTGGCCCACAGTCTACCAATGTCGCTGAGATTAGATGGGGAACGAAGGAGCTTATCCGAGAGTTGAGCGGAGAACGTCTCATAATGAATAATGTCCTGTAAATATCTCAAGGAAATTCTTCGGCCCTACAGTTTCCCGGAATTTCAATGTGAACGGGGACCCACACCAGAGAGACACTGGTCAAGCGCCTTGAGAAAAGGTCGAGACAGCGGCGACATTCCCTTACGATCCCAGAGTTAATCACGAAACCCGATAGAGATCTTATCGCGGCCTGACTATCAGAAAAGATTGAGACGCGAGTGAAAGGAGCATCGTTGACGAGGATCCATTGAGCGGCCCGGTAAATTGCCATCACCTCCGCCTGAAACACTCTGCAGTAGTCCGGCAGACGGAGAGATATATTTAGGTCTAGTTTCCCAGAGTAGACACCGCTTCCAACCCCATTATCGAGTTTAGAGCCGTCGGTATATATATCCTGGACTTCTGGGGGGACGACCGTATTAGGATTCCAATCATCCCTACTTGGAATCAGAGAGTGGAAGCATCTGTCAAGACAATATTCAGCAGGGAAATAGTCCATGTTCACAGGGGCCACTAGATCAACCTCCAGAATAGTGGAGTGACCAGAAGGTACAATGTGCCAACGAGAGAGAGCATTAAGTCTAGTCGCAGCAAACTTGGCTACCTGCTTAACGAGAAGCACAGTAGGATTCGCCCTCCATTTGAGTTTGGGATCGAGGATCAGGCCCAGATATTTAACCTCGGGACTCAACGTGAGTCTGGTCCCACATATGCTGGGAAGGGAGAAGGTCGGAATTTTATATTTCCTCGTAAAAAGAATCGCATCGGTCTTAGAGGAGTTAATAGAGAGTCCAAAATCCCTACACCAGTCCAGCACGATTGACAGCGCCAAGTTCAACTTATCCGCCAGTGTCTGCGGACAAATTCCCGACGCAGCGTAAGCTATGGCCTCATTGCCAGAGTGTTCCAGCCCCCTCAAGAGTGAGTTGACTGCAAGATTCCAGAGAAGTGGTAATAGAACACCGCCTTGCGGTGTACCCCTACAAACCATTCTCTGACAATTCGTGGCCCCCACTGTGGAGATTACTATCCTCGACTTGAGGAGAAGCTCGATGAACCTGACCAGATTCTGTCCCAGGTTCAGAGAACCAAGAGCCCTAACTATGGCGTCCGGGTCGACGTTATTAAATGCACCTTCAATGTCCAGAAAAATGGCCAAAGTGTATTCCTTAACGTGCATGGACTTTCCTACACGAGAGATAAGAGAGTGAAGTTCAGTTTCCACTGATTTACCTCTCGTATACGCATGTTGGGAAGCGGATAGAAGCGCTGGATCAATCGAGGCCCTAATATGAACATCAAGGACTCTTTCCAGCGTCTTCAGAAGAAAGGAACACAGACTTATGGGTCTATAGTACATTGTAATAATAGTTACAAATTGTATTTTAATTATCGGTCAGTCTTGTTTCAGTCCGGGTTTGCTTATTATTAGAGCAAGCACGCCGCTTGGGTATGGCTAATAAGTCGCAGTTTAAATGAGAATAAAAAGATTCTTTATCTGCTAAAGAGCCGTTATGATCATCAATTTTATTCTGTTTTCATCAATCAAATTTACATGCTGAAAATTTGTATAATAAAATTTGATTCATCGTGCCGTCACAATTTTTAAGTCATTTATAACTATTGTTTATATTATTGAAGAATGTATCAAATGCATTTTTAAGTAACACAATTTTTAAGTAGCACAAATGTGACCATCACAACAGTGGATAAGTGTGACCAACACACTACAACATCATTTTTATTTAATGTAATTACTTGGACGATAACTGTAAGCTTAAAACAGGAGGAATGTGTCTACGATGTGTAAAAATAAGATGAAAAAGCTACTTAACAGATTATGAGAGAACAAAGAAGAAAGATCGCCTTTCATAATCGTTTTGATAATTGAATTGGTCTAGGCAACAAATGGACTGCATCCTTTTTTAATTGCGCAACACTTGTGCAACACGAATTTTGATAATAATTTGTTGTCAATTCGGTATATTGAGTTTTGCTTTTGAAGTTAAAAATTTATACTGATATATTCTTAAACTTTGGTATTGTGAGGTTGTGTGGTCAAGTGTTTGTCTACAAATTCTGATTAAAAAGCGGGCGAAGACAACAAATCTTCATAATTGTTTGCAAATTTTAAAAATTAGGAATCCTGAAAGTCTTCCAAATAATATATCTGAGAACTTTTCCATCCACTGATGCCCCAAGAAAAAAAAACATCAAAATAGTTTCCGCTAGTTTCTCTCCACTAGTACATTTAATTCGAACCAATACATTTTCACAGGAATCGTTTCTAGGTAACTGCATAGCTCACTCTATCATCCTAAAACCTACTACATTAGCCCAATCGCATGGTAAGCTGGAAAAACTTTAATAATGAAACTGAAAAAAGAAAATAAAGCGTAATAAAATTAAACGTAGTTGGAACTATTATAGCAGATTTTTTATTCTGTACGGTGCAGTCCACAATTAAAAATTGAATTTCTATTTGTTATATATCGACAAATACCCAAAACTTTAAAAAATGGTTTCAAGTTAAAGTTCGTGTCTATTGTACCTTGCCGTATACCACAATACAAAACATGTATATGATTTGGGTGATTAAAGGCCGAGTTATGTAGAATCCATCATATGATATTCTTATACTTTTACCAAGGACGACGACAGGTTTTCTTATGTGTTTTATTTCATTCGGTAATTCTTCGTCAACACAACGTAAAAGATTGGACAACTTTTAACGTCGTTGAGTGGTTCGACAGCTACAGCCTTTTTTATTTCGCTTCTTCTTTAATTTTTTTTTTGTTGTTTGGAGAAAAATTCAATGCTTATTGCAAATCGCTAATAAAACATGCACAACAGAGGAAAAAATCACTAACCGTTTTGGTAAATGCACACTGATTAAAAAAAATAAGCAAAACATTCGTCCTGTTGAATCCGATGACTATTATAGTCCTCAAAAATCAAATAAATGAACAATAAAAAAAATACAAAATGTGAAAAGGCAGAACAACTACACTCTTTCACTTTTAATTTCAAATATATATGTAAATATATGTATAGTATATATGTATATAAAATTTGTCAATAGTAAATCAAAAATATTAAATTTGATATAATAAAATTCAAAGAAATAAATTGAAATAAATAAAAATGGTGAATTCAAATTTATTGTCGTTTAAAATTGTTAAAAAATATAAATGATTTCCAAAATGACTAAATAAAAGAATAAAAAATTCGAAAGGAAACCCATAAATAAATTTTAATGTGTTACTTCACTTCACTTTATTGCAAATCATATATCCCACTTGCTAACAAATCTGTTAAAAAATTCCAGATATAATACTATGGAAGTGAGTAACATTTTATTATGGGTACCTCTTTCAAGTATCCGGTGGATTTGAAGAATTGTTATAAAAGGTAATGAGCTTCGCTATTTAGGCAACGCACAATCACCAATTATAACACAACTATCAACTTATAACCGATATCAAATTGGGTGGTTGAATTCGATTTCCAACTGTGATATTCACACCTCAATTTGACATCCTAGTCACTATTGACTTTGTTACAAGTTAAGAAAAGTTGGTATAACAGTGCATAAACTTTGGTTCCTATATTCGATAAATTTACAAAGTGTGCCAGTGCTATCGCAATTATAACCCACCACTTTGTAAATATATATGCACTGTTATAAATTCTATATAAAAGCAAAGTTTTGTTGTCTAGTTAACAGAACTTTACTTGTATATAGAATTACCACCAAAAATCAAGAAATATAAAAATAAAAACAAAAACACTTTACCTTATAATCTCAAGGTTACTTTGATGGTCGATGATGAAGGTCACACAAAAAAAAAATAAAAAAGAACTGTTCCAAAATCCGGCTCGAAGGACCGAATGTTGAACTGTGGACTGTATGGGCGATGTTTATCCGGGAACTTTGTGGGTAATGATGTTGCGGTAATGGAGATGACCTCTTCAGAACTCGAACCGTCACTCTCTTGCAGTAATAGAAAATAAAGGGAAATATATGGAAACAAATTCTTTCAGAATATAAGAAAAATATCAGCACTTTCCTGGTTTTGTCGCAAATGGCTCACGAACAATTTCCCTTTTTTTATTTATTCACAGACGAACAAATGATCTACCTTCACGTATATAGTGTTTCCTTGTTGTGTTGTCGGCTTGAATTTTAGCTCTTCCTTTATTGCACGCAAGAAAAAACAATTGCACTTTTATCTTGTCTTCAGTCCAATTTATACCGTTTTACTTCTTATAAAACAAAATTATATCTTCACTTTCTGGATCCTTTTACAAGCTTAATTATTAAAAAATCTTTTATTTTATTTTTTCACAAATTCACTTTTATTCCAATTTTTTATCTTTATATTTTCTCTATATTTTCTCACAAATTTATATTTTATTCAAACTTTACAAAAGAAAAAGATCACTTTCATCACTTTGGATGTTACAAATTCGAATAGTCATTTAGTCTCAGCTTATACAATAAGGAAGTCTAAATTATACTGGATTACAGTATAAAGTTAAGATATGCAAAAGCTTTACTTAAATTACAGTACAATGTTATAAATTCTTAAAGCTTTAATTAGATTAATTACAATGTTCTAAAAAAATAAAGATAAAAAGCTTAAACTAATATTGTAGCGCCCTCTATTGGATGTTAGTTCTCTTCTAGCTGGTCGCCGGAGGCGGGATTTTGCAATCTCCGGACGTAAACACGTCCCAAAAAGGTTTTTACGGAGCGCGAATAAAGAAGGACAGTCAACCAAATCAAGGTCAATTCAAGATCATGTGTTACGAAAACATTTTGATGAAATCTGTAATGCCGAAATAATTCGCTGAATATTAAGAGAGAATGATTTAATTGACTTCGTCGCATGCAAGAATTCATTTGTTGTAAAAGAAATAAAAATCCGAAGAACTTGCATCATATTGTCAAACATGGTGAAGGACACTTAATGGTATGGGGTGCTTGTTTAGTACTGGTGTCGGTAAACTGCATTTTGTTGAAGGGAATACGTACAAAATGTATTTAAATATTTTGAAAGAAACCCTGATACAAAGTTCTTGGGTTAATGCAAATATTTGATTTGTTGCACGATAATGATCTTAAGCATGCACTTGGAGTTCATATGAAATGGAGGTCAGATTCAACCGCAAACACAAAATTTTATCACCATCGAAAATTTGTGGCAAAAACTTAAAATAAGAAAACATCCTATTTAGAACCAAGTGAACTGAAAAGGCACTTTTTCTGTACCAAAGCATCTTAAAAATTCCATTTACAAAAAGGCTATCCAACTAAATATTCCAATCGTTTTTCTTATTCTAATGTTTTTTTTTTTTAATAATAAATATTGAAATGAACCGTTTTTATTATAACCTCAGTTTATTACTTTTTTATGTAACACTTAATTTTTTTTAAATGTTAAATTATTTATATTATTTTGTTTAAATATCGTTTAAATAAATTAAGCTACCTGACGGTCCCAAAAAAATTTAAAATTCAATAGAGTTTCCTTAGTTTTTATGTACATTGAGGCCTTTGATGACAAATGGATCAACTTCAGCGTGATCCACCGTAGGTTAGGTTAGGTTAGAGGACGTGTACCTGTCAGTCAAGACAGGTACAGTACCCGGAGGTCAGATTGACCCATTGTACAAAATCCACCGTATATATTAAATAATTCATAAAATGTCTGTTAGCTCAAACAATATACAATACGAGCTCGATTATCGCAACTTGGAAAAATCTAGCTTGTTGCAATTACCGAAAAGTTGCTATAATTGACTATTGTTCTCTATATTGTTAATAAAAAGCTTTATAATTTTAAGCAAATTATTTGTTAAAGTACAAAATAAACATAGAAATTTCATCCAAATATTATGTATTTACATACTATACACAGTACATACTGTGTATTATGTTACATACATACATAATTGGTTATTACAACCCTTTAGTCAGGATTACGACCTAGTTTCTCACACCACTTATATTCTGTGCGTTAATTTCTATACATGAATGGCGGGGCCTACAGTTAAAGTCGACTCCGAACGACAGTTTTTCAGAGACTTTTCATGGCAATTCTATTTACTCAGAGTTTTTGCCAGAAATCTGCTGAGAGGAAGTCGGCAAAGAAATATTTTTTCATATTTCGTTCAGTTGGAGATTGCCTGACCTGGTGTTTAAACCGAGGCCTCACGTCTAATAAGCCAACACACTACCTACTAGACCACGGCGAGTGTGTTATGTTACTATTTGGAATTATTTCATTTTCGTTTGAACTTCACTTTGTTATATTTTTTTTGTTATGCAATCTCTGTTAGTCCTAGATTGTATTCAGTCTTATATAGCTGATATCATTTCCTGTGGCATATTCTATGCAAATATCAAGAGCTTTTATGACATCGGCTGTTTTTATTTTCAACAACTCTTCTCTTTTTATGTAAAACGTTTGTGAGACATCATTGATGAGTACGAATTTTGTTTGAAATGTTATTTTTGTCTAAATATAACTACTTTGACAAATTTACGTTTCTGAACAAGAAATACAAAAGAAAAAAGCAATATAAATGAATAAATAATAATTTGTGTTGTACTTGTTGAGACTCGTTTTTAAAATAAGTTGCACTTATAAACACTGTAATGTAAAAACTTGCCTGTTGTGAAATTTGGATAATCGGGGGTTGCGATGGTCGAGCTTGCATTGTATTCACAATTCTCAGAGACCAATTGTATTTTAGTTAGTTATGTCCACTTCATAGCACAATTGTGCAGAGAGAATTCAAACATTCTTATGTGGCGCATAAGATATGTTGTATTTGCGATAATTGCATAATACAACATTTTAACTTGGTTGGTCAATTTTGGCATTGGTTAAAGGCAAATCAGTTTTTTTATTTTAGACCAATTGCCAATCAATCTTTGACTGAGTAGCTGTCTTGATTAAGTTATGCAATTGATTGTAAGATGTATGTATAGACCGCAGTACACGGTTTCATTTAGTTGTGATCACCGACGAAGTCACATACGTAACGGATTATTTTTCTTTTTTTTTCAAGTGCGTTGAAAGAAATTAAATGTGTATGCGAAAACTTCTCTTAATTTTAAGATATTTAGATGACCTAATATTTACTACCTTTTTAAGTTCTGAAACAATAATTATTCGTGAAAGTTATTTAATTACAATCCAGTTTATAGTTTTTTAGAATTTGTAAATAACTTCGGATAACGTTCAACTCAGTCAACTTTTCTCGCAGTGCAAAGCTTTATTATTGGATTGATTTTGTTTGCAATAATATTAAGCAATTGGTTTTAAATTTATGTACTAAACTTTTGTAATTAATTTGAGTATGTATAAAGACAGAATACAGTCGTTACTCTTTTCACACGGGCTGTCATCAACGAAACGACTGTAAATACGGTTGTGAGCTAAAGTATGTTTTATATTGGCTACGGTTTTTCTCACTCTCAATTGAACACTTTTTAAACTGCATTTAACCATGTCGTTAAAAAATAGTGCAATTATTGTTTCTTGTGCACTGTTATAAACACCGCTGAAGCTTCAATTATGAGCTGTTTTCCCTAAAGTTTCGGTCGTATTCTGTTTTTACATAAAGTGTATCACTTTACTATACCAATATAATTTTGTTTCATTGTAGAATTCATCAAAATGTAAAACCCTGAATTCAAATACCTCAAAGTAAATTTTGAATTGGCCAATTTTTTGAAATCCTACTGTGAAAAACTAGAACTATGAGAACACCATCAACTGGCCATTTCTTAATTATCTATAAATTAAGACCAGTTATTTACATAATTTTGCATTTGAATATATATTTCTATCTTATCAGCGGCGGCTTATCTTTGTCGAGTTCCAATGGTAAGTAAAATATTTTATAGCATAGTATGTTAACGTTATAAAAAATACCTGTCAGAATTTCTGAAGAAAAGCTAAAACAATTGGGACTATGTATATGTATATTTTAATTTTTTAATTTTTCTATTTTTGAATTTATTAAAAATTGTCTAACGTGTATTCATCAAATATATACTTAAAAATTTATACTTTAGATTGTAGGTTTAAGTTAAAAATTTGATCAAAATATTTTGAAGTTAGGCGAAATTGCTCTAAATGTTAGGAAGTATTATGTAATGTTAAGGACTTAGAAACACCCGTTTTAATGTCATTTATCAGATAATATTATGGCTAACCACTGTTTATTATTATTTTGTTAAACTGGTATTCATATTTTTGAAGGTATGGAAACTCAACAACAACAGCAGCAAAATCAACGTCCGTATTTTGATGACATAAATTCAAGAAATGTTACCACAGTTACTGACGAAACCGCCATTCTGAAATGTCGCGTTAAGAATAAGGGTAACCGCACCGTTTCTTGGATGCGAAAAAGGGATTTACATATACTAACAACAAATATTTATACTTATACGGGTGATCAACGCTTCTCCGTTGTTCATTCACCGGGCAGTGATGACTGGGATTTGAAAATTGAATATGCCCAACAACGGGATAGTGGTATATACGAATGCCAAGTGAATACTGAGCCGAAAATAAATTTAGCTGTTATGCTAGATGTAACTGGTAAGAATATAATAGATTTATTAAGCTTCCTTTTTTACTTTTTAGTTATTTTTAATGCCCTACACTCTAAGTTTATAAATGCCATTAATAACTTCCGTTTTTAAATGAAAAACGAATTAATTTCCGTTAAGTTAAAGTTTAAAGCTTTTTACATTCGGGAAAACAATTACATACCTATTAATTTTATATACATTTTTTCTGAAGTCTATTACACAGATATTTATTGAATATAAATACATAAATGTGAACTCTAGTACTTGTCTGTATTAAACCAAAACGAAGTAATAAAAAACTGCAAAATATAATACAAGGAAAGATAAAAAATATTTGTAGTTTATATAGTTATAATGTAGTTACGCACTACTCTCCGTTTTAAATATTGCTACAATGAAAGTCACTAAAAATCCCATGACATTCAATCAGTATTTATTTTGTTCCTATTCTCACAGATTCTGACGTGTTTCTTCTTGTAATTCTATGTATATATATAAAAAAGAAAATACTTTCGTTTAACTAAATTAATATTGGTTAATTTTTTTTTCTTTAATTTCCGAAATTTGACTTTCTGTCAGTATACAGTGGTGATCAACACATTTGCAATTGAGAACACATATGTATGTGGTTTGCTTCATTTATTTTTTAATTGGCAAATTAAAACGGATTCAGCTATTTTAAAATAATAAAAAATTAAAGTTGGTAGAAAGAGTCGAAATTAAAGTGTTCAAAACATTTGCAACTTTCCCATCTTTTATTCCTGACTATGCTATTAACACTAACAAATTAAGAGATATAACGGTAATCACATTATTTTTACTTACTTAATTGGCCATTAACAACCCGATGGATTCCGGCCTGCCGCAACACTTCTTTCCAAGCGCCTCTGCTTCTAGCGCGCCTACGCCAGTTGGTCACAGCAATCGATGACAGGGTTTGCTCGATTTGGACCTTCCAACGCGTACAAGATCGTCCTCTTTGCCGACTTCCTCGGATCCCCGCATCAAATACCCGTCTCGCCGGGCATCCTCCTCCATTTGAACGACATGGCCGAGTCAGCGCAGCTGGATATTAATACGCTGTACAACGTCTATGTCGCTGAGGAGCTCATACAGCTCACTGTTGGATCGGATGCGGAAATCATAGCCGACTCGCACTGGACCGAATATCTTACGTAGAACTTCTCTCTCGAATACTCTCAAGGCTGCTGCATCAGTGCTTAATAGGGTCCATTCCTCTGCGCCCTAAAGAAGCACGGGTAGGATGAGCGTCTTGTAGAGTATTCGTTTTGTCGTACGAGAGAGGTCTCTGCTACTCAATTGCCTATTGAGACCATAGTAGCACCTGTTGGCAAGAGTGATCCTGCGCTTGATCTCCAGACTGACATCATTTTTGGTGGTAACGGTGGAGCCAAGATAAATAAATTCCTTGACAATATCAAAAGTATGGTTATCGGCCGCAATCTGAGAATCAATACGCCGCACGTCTCTACTTGACGATACTTTGTTTTGTCCTCGTTTACTGTATCGAAAGAATAGGCATCGGTCGTCATCTGGGATCTAATATGCCGCGTGTCCCTATTTGTCGACGACATATACTTCATTGTGCCTAATTTATTGCCAGACCCATCTTAATAGCACTAAAGGCAGTAGTAACATTTCGCCTGGTACGCCCTATGAAGTCAATATCGTCAGCGTATGCAAGCAACTGGACGCTTTTTTGAAAAATAGTGCCATTGCGACGCATCGTTTTGTCTGAAACCTCGCTCGGCATCAAAAGGTTCGGAGAGGTCCGGAGGAGTTGCTCAACGGCATTCTGCATAGCCTTATCAGCCTCGAAGTTATACCGAACTCAGGCATTCCGTCAAAAACACGATTGCCTATGGGTTCTGTAGTTGGCGCGTATCGTAGGGTCTCCCTTTTTTAATACAGGACAGAGTACATTGAGGTTCAATCGTTGGGCATACTTTCCTCTAGCCATATTTTGTGTATAAGCTGGTACATGCACTCTACCTGCTTATTACCTTCGGTCTTAAATAATTCAGCGCACAGGCTATCAGGACTTAGAGCTTTATTGTTCTTAAATCACGACTTTAACCTCTTCATGGCTAGCGGAATCTCTACGCCGTCATTAGTGATGGAGTTCGGCACATCATCATCTCTAGAGGTGGAATTTGTGTCGACATCGCCTCGTAACAGAGTAGAGAGGTGTTGTCTCCAAAACCACAGCATCCCTTATGAATCCCTCACCAAGTTTGCGTTTTCATCCTTGCAGGAAGATGCTCCGGGTTTGATGCCCTCGGGTAGACGATAGAATTTTCATCACCGTTATTCTAACAACTGCACAACTCGATATTCTTACCCTCTCCCCTTTTCTGTTCTCAAAAATGGTTCGCGGGGTAGCGGACTGCAACAGTTTCCTATATGCGATTTTCTTTGCTATAGTTGTCTCGCGACGCTCCTCATCCCATCCATTGGCTTCGTTATGGTGGGCGCTTGAAACCATGGACTGTTTGGCCCACAGTCCACCAATGTCTTTGGGATTGGATGAGTATCGGCGAAGCTTATATGAGAGTTGAGTGGAGAGCGTCTCAACTGTCCATTGTGATCGCAGCTTCTTGATGTTCAGCTTTCGCAATGTATTAGACCGCACAGACCTCGAAGCGCTAATGCGCAAACGAACCATGGCTGCAATAAGGTTCGAGTCTATATTTAGACCTTTGGACGTGCGCACATCTATTACATTGGAAAAGTGCGTTCCGTCAACCATAATATGATCAATCTGGTTGGCTGTTGAAAACTGGAGCCACATACTACCATGTACCTCGCCGCGGCGAAATCGATCAACCTTATACCGTTGAAGATAGTGGTCACTTATCGTATACCCTCGAGATTAGCGTAGAAGGCATCTTTAGCCGCATCGTCTTTTGTTTCCGTCGGGCGTGAGCACTAATTAAGCTTATGTTAGAGAATTTAGCTTTGATGCGGATTGTGGCTATCCTTCCATTTACAGGAGTGAAGCCAGAGACGATATGGCGAAGTTTCATACTAACCACAAATGCGCATCGAAATTCGTGCTTTTCCGCATGGCAGCTGTAATAAATATCGCACGATGCAAGCTTTTGGCGTCCTCTTCCTAACCATCGCATTTCCCGGATGGCGTAATGTCAGTCCTACATTTCATTTCCGCCGGTTAGGCGGAAGTGCCTATCCTATTGTGGGTGCGGACGTTCCATGTGCCAATTCTTAAATCGTCATCCTTTATACCGGGGGTAAAATAAAGTGAGTGGAGAAAACTCCACCGATTTTGATTTCCCTAGACTTACTCCTAAATATGAAAGCTTCTATGCCAATAAGATATACAGTATCGTAATGTCGTCAGACAGTAATGAATTCCTATATCCAGTATTAGGACTGTACGTTCAACTGTGTGAAATCAGCTGTGATTTACGTGAAGTTAGGACTTAAATTAGGAATTCTGCCATCCGGCATGCATCATTCTGCCATCCGGCATGCATCATTCTGCCGCTCGGTATCATCACCTCACTTTGTTCGGCACATGAAGATGACGGCTAAATGTATAAAGTTTTTTCATTCCAATTCATGCAACTGAATCTGTCAATCTTATTCCAGTTCACATGGGCGTGATATTCGACACTTCGAAGTTATCTGATTTCTCGACGGTCGCAATAATTAGGATGTGATCAGAGCAATATCGACTTACAAGTTATTATAGGCAAGCAAGGATGATTATACGATAGAAATGTCCGGCGAACTGCCGCATCATCATTTTTGCCTGCAAAATCGACTACTGTGGACTCAATCCTAATTGAGAATGCCTGCCTAGTGGGCATTAAAAACTCACAGAATGGCATTTTATTATCCTGCAACATTTGGTCTATTCTCTGGAAAAGTTGATTTTCCACGCAGAACCAATGCTGTATGTCTTAATTACGATGCTCATTACCTTCGTTATGGAATCTGCATTATGCGCGGTTACAGTCGGTAAGAGTGTGTAACAGTCAGTGCGTTCAATGATGATTGTAAATCATGATGAATGTAAATTATTGACTATTACACACTGTTACCGACCTCGCCTAGTGCTCTCCTCCACGATTCCTTCTCCTAACTTTTCTGAGTATATTACAATAGCAAAACGATTCCCCCGTTAACTTCGCCTCATGCATATATGACGTTATCTCAATTTTCTTATTCCTCAAATAATTTCAGCTCTAATGAAACTACAGGTGTAGAACGATTGATGGGTATCGTGTTGTATTGGGGTTTTGATAGAACGAACCGGAAAAGTTAATTGGCCATTAATGACCCGATTAACGGATTTCGGCCTGCCTTAACACATCCTTCCAGGTGTTCCGCGTCTTGCGCGCCTACGCTAGTTGGTCACACCAATCGATGACAGGGCTTCTGCATAGCCTTATCAGCTTCGCAGGTATACCGAGCTCAGACATTGCGGCAAAACACGATCCCTTGGTGTGTGTAGACTTGTTTTTCGTGGACCTTTTCCAGGATTTGCCGTAATGTGAAGATCTGGTCAATGGTGTACTTGCCAATCTGAAGAAGCAGTGATATGTTCCAATCAGTGTTTTGACGAGTGGCTTCAGTCGTTCACACAACACGCCCGTAAGAATATTGTATGCGATAGGGAGAAGGCTTATATCCCTGTAGTTGGCGCATATCGTAGGGTCTCCCTTTTTCAGGACAGGACAAAGGACACTGAGGTTCCAATCATTGGGCATACTTTCCTCTAGCCATATTTTGTAAATAAGCTGGTGCATGCGCCCTACCAACTCATTACTTCCGGTCCTAAACAATCCAGCGGGGAGGCCATCAGGACCTGCAGTTTTATTGTTTTTAAGACACATAATGGCCACTGAATATACGGGTTATAGGGTGAGGGTTAGTATGTGGGGGGTTAGGGTATATACATGCACAAATCTTTTAATATATATATATGTGTGTGTCTATATTAATAATAAATATTAATGTTTTATGTGGATATATTTTCAAAACGTTGTAAAACGTATTTTATTTTTATATATTATATTCTCTTTCAATGTTATAAAATGTATGTATGTTTATATTTATCACAATAGGTAATTTATGTATGTAATATTTGATTTCACAATTGTTATTATTTCACAATATTATTTATTATTACAATTAACTTCAAATACAAATTCACTTAATATAATTTAGTTCACACGCGTAGGGCTTATTGGGTTGTTCGTTACTCGGAGATCGATAATCAACTGATCTACAAAAGCTGTGAATTATTTTGTTGAAGATGTTAATGCATGTGTGTATGTTGATGTATGCTGTGAATGATGATGTGTGTTGGTGATATTGTCATCATGCGTAAAGGATATTAGAAAGCAGGATTAGAGTTGAGTAAATTTGTTCACTCGTGTGAACCGCGACTAAGCGGCGGAATTTCCACACCGTCATCTTCGATCGGGTTCGGTACATCATCTCTAAAGGTGGTATTGGTGTCGTCATCGCCTTGTAGCAGAATAGAGAAATGTTTTATTCACGACCTTGGCACCCCCTGCGAATCTGTTACCAAGTTTCCACTCTCATCTTTGCAGGAAGACGCACCGGGCTTAAAACCAACCGTTAGACGTTAACCTTTTGATAGAATTTTCGAGCGTCATTTCTACATCAACACATCCCTCACGCTCTCGCCTTTCCTGCTCCCTCTTCTTGCATTTGAATACGCGTCTTTCATCCCTTCTCTCTTTATAGTTCTCGACAATGACTCGCGTAGCGACGGACTACAGCGACACTCCTCATCGTACTATTGATTTCGTTGGGGTGGGTGCTCGAAACCAAGAATTGTTTCTGCAGTAGTGCGCGGAGAGATGGGTGATGTTCAAGTGGGAGATGTCCAAGTTGCCTTATGAATGTCGAGGTGCTGAAACTTGGTACTACATACTAGCATGTTACGCCCGAAATCGATCAGCCTCATACCCTCCCGACCTTCGCATTAAAATCTCCGAGGACGATTTTGGCGTCATGGGCCGGACACTTATCATGTACGTTCTCGAGCTTAGCGTAGAAGGCTTCTTTAACCACATCGTGGCGTGAGCACAAATAAGGCTGATGTTATAAAATGTTGCCCTGATGCGGATTGTGGCTATTCTTTCGGCATGTACGAAGAATATCGACCGGCTGAGGGGAACCCTCAAAGTCACCTTTGGTCGGCTACGTATTTTGTCAATCGCTCCACTTTGTGCATTCGTGTCAAATCTCTTCGAAAGCATGGGAAACACAAATAAAAAAGAAAAAACAATATCTCGTTTCCTCGAATGCTTTTCTTACTGTTTGTACTGATCAGTGAGTCTGTTCAATTGTGCTAAGTTTTTTCTTGAAGCCCTGCTATAGACCTTCTGGCATTTAATATTGGCAATAGTTTATATAATATATCAGTAGTTTTTCAAAATGCTTTGACATTATTGGTATTAAACTGATAAGTCTGCATGAATGCGCTTTCGCTTGCCAGGCTTAGGAATCATCTTAACTAGAGCCACCTGCCATTTTTGAGGGTAATATTCGAGTCGTATAATAGCATTAAATATTAAAAGAATCATCCTAATTTCTATGCGTTGCAGTTCAATAAACATCTTGTTACTGACTTTATAGCAGGAGCTTACTTCTGATTAAGCCCGGTAATAGTGATCTCGAAACTCAAAACGGATAGCATGAGATGGTATGAATTTGAAGTGAAGACAAACAGAACACCTTTCTCAGAATCATTTCTTGCACAAACAACGGTGGCTTTTCGTAAAGGTGGTTTAGATATTGCTATTTTAAGGACGCCACTATGAATAATTTGTTTCAATTTGAATCAAGACCTTTCAAATATCTAGTAAGAGATGCTGTCCTTTGAGATTCAAGGAGTTCTCTAAGTCGTTTCGTGTATTCCTTGAGAATGATTTTTTATTGGCGTGATCTGCTTTATTGTCATTCTCTTTTAGCGAAAATCAGCCTTTCTACCTGTAAAGAGTAAACTTTGTTAACCACAGGCTTACGATGCCTAATTATTGCCCAGTGGATAGACTTCTCAAGATCTTCGCCAATATTTGAAATAATAACATAAATATCATTTGGAGTTCTCAACGGGATATTTTCTGTACAATGAGCTCTAAAGAATTTTTTAAATTTAAGCCAATTAATGCATTTTCTCACATTTATGGCTTGTGCTGCATCAACATTAGGATTTGTGATTGTAAGAAAGGTAGGCGACTGGTCTGTTGACAAATCTAGTGAAGCCTGAACTTGTATCTCTCCAACCAAATCAATAACATCTGGAATCTTCTGGTTTTCGAGAATAAAATTTAACGTCATGCGACTTGTAGTTGTAATAAGCCGGAACCTCAGAAGTCGTAGTCCCAAAGACTTAAAGTAGTTACAACATTTTTCCTCTATTACGGAAAATCTAGGTGGGGTGTAAACTAAGCATATAATAAATTTTTGATACAATTTTGTTGCTTGAAGGTAATCTTCGCCCAGTATTAACTAGAATAGCTGAACCTATTTGCAATCATATAAAATGTAGCCGGAAATTTTAAAAATAGACTTCTTGACGTTATATGTGTCTCGGTTTATGGCAAAAACAAATTGTAGCTCATTTTTATGTTAGCGGATGCCTTCTGCGTTTCAGACAGTTCATCGTTTGCCGATCGTTGCTTGCAGCAATATAGGTTTTATTATTAACATTTCTTGCATTAAACTAGCCATATTTGTGATAAAGTTGTTCATTAACTCTGCTAATTTCTCTTAATTGACCATCAAGGAGGCTAAAATTACTGTCGGGATTTTTGATTATTTTTTTGTTATCGACTTTTGCGCTGGTCCAGAATTATTTTCCAAAGCGTCAGAATACGACATATGGGACTAGAATGTTTGTTTGTACCTAATACGTAGGCAGCGTTGGAGGTAAATTAACTGAGTTGGTATTTACAGTCTGTATTGGGGCAGTTCTACTATAGTGCTATCAAAGAGCGTTTGATGAATGCGTAAACTAGGCAACGTTTGTAATTCGTGGTATGGTTAACGCTACAGTTACTATATTTATTCTAAAAGGTTTGTCATGTTTTTCGGCTTATAATAAGCCTTCTATAGTCAAACTCCTGACGGTTAAGACAGTGGAGGAATTCTTTAATAGTGATTGTTCGATATAGTCGATATCTCGTATTGCTTTCAATTTTTCGTTAGCTTTCAATTTTATATCAGTCGGCTTAACTCGAAACATGAGCTGCCGAACTAATGGGTGATTTTTTAAGAACTATAGGAAAAATTTTCAAAAAAAAACACTTAAAATTCAGAAAAATTCATGAAATCTTTATTTGAATCGATAGTACGGTCCATATAATTTAATGTTTGAAGATTATTTCATGCAAATCTTGACCGCGACTGCGCCTCAAATGGTCCATCCGCTTAGTCCAATTTTGGCATACTCTTTCCAATATTTCGGCAGGTATCTCACGAATAAATGCTTCAATGTTGTCTTCCAATACGTCAATTCAAACGGGCTTGCCTGTATAGACATGAGCTTTAACATAGCCGCACAAAAATAGTTTAAAGGCGTTACATCGTAAGATCTAGGCGGCCAATTGACCGGTCCCGAACGTGAAATAAAATGTTCACCGAACTCGCCTCTCAATAAGTCCATTGTTACGCGTGCTGTGTGGCATGTGGCCTTGTTGAAACCACATGTCATGCAAGTCAAGCTCTTGCATTTTGGGCAAAAAACTCTCTCACCATTCACAGTTACGTTACGATTCGCAGCATCTTTGAAGAAGTACGGTCCAATGATGCCACCAGCCCATAAACCGCACCAAATTGTGATCTTCACTCCAAAATCGACAATTCTGCTTATTTACGTATCCATTGTGCCAAAAATGAGCCCCGCCGCTGAACACAATTTTTCAATAAAGAAATGGATCTTCGGATCGGTGAGCCCATTCACCAAAAATTATGCGTTGCGGTAGGTCGTTCGGCTTCAATTCTTGCACCAGCTGTATTTTGAAAGGCTTCACACCTAAATCCTTCCTCAAAATTTTCCACGTTGTTGAGTAATAGAGGCCCAATTGCTGCGAACGGCGACGAATCGATAATTGATGGTCATCATTAACACTGGCCGATACAGCTGCAATATTTTCTTCAGTTCGCACTCTACGTAAGCGTGTTGGTGGTTTAATGGCCAACAATGTAAATTTGTTGCGAAATTTAGTCACAATAGCCCGAATAGCCGCTTCAGTGGGTCGATTAAACTGACCATAAAATGGAAGAAGCGCGCGATGAACTTTCTTAACAGAGCACTCATTTTGATAATAAAATTCAATGATTTGCAAGCGTTGTTCGTTTGTAAAACGATTCATGGTTAAATTATAGACCAAACTGAAGATGTTTGACAGTGAAACAAAATACGAAACGTGCGTGAGCTGTTTAAACCAGTGTTGCCAAAAAGATAATAGCTAAAAAATCACCCTTTATATTAGAAACATTTTTAATTTTAAAGCCATAACTTATTAGACCTCCTTTGGTTCCACTCAATTCTTTTAACTATACGCTAGGTATAGCAACTCCTTTTCGAAATCGTAAATAACAGTCCGATATCGTTGTTCGTTATTTACATGAATTTTTGTTTCATCACGTTTTATAGCTGTAATGTAAAAGGAATTTTCTCTAATAACAGAAATTAATTTTTGATACGAAGTTTTGAATCTCTCTCCCTGAGATAAATTAAAAGTGGTTTGCTCAGTTTAATTGCTATAACTCAGCTTTATATGCTAGATGAGAGAATCTCTACCCGGCACTTGCACTTAGGTTCAGATTCGATTTAATCATTAAACTCTGGGTTCGCAATATTTTCTTTATTAACACATGGTAAAGTAAACACCATGTTCGCATTTCGGCTGCTAGGATTCATTTCCGTCTGAAAGTCGGAGCTTATTATTCAATCTTAAATTCAAAATCCTTACAGTGCCACTATCCAGTTTGAACCCACAAGTCATGGGAGTTCTCCGTTGTCGCACAGGTCTCTATTTAGAATAAGCGCACTTAACCCTAAAACTTGTTCGAAATCCCTCGCTGAAAACTCTTATCCAAGGTATTCTACCATATAGCATATCCATATATTTTAACAGATCTGGCAATTGCCTATATATGAACGAATGGCCTTAGGCAGGATTCCCCTAATTAATTGCGGCATTTATACAAGGCATGTATACCCTTCATCCTCTACTCGATATTTCTCTTCCAGATCATGAGGATAAAACCCTAAAGACGGATATCACAAGTTTTCAAGTGGCGATAGAATTTTTCTCTCTACCACATTAACCATCATTGGCATACGCCACAATTTAAGGCCGCTACTTAACCGGTGCTTTCGAGCAACATTTACACACATGAGGGGAAAGGACTTCTTCATGAGGAGGGGAAAATAAACCGAAAGAGGAAATCTAGAACGTTCATATCGTTCAGTATTAAAAAGTCGGTATCCAAGAAGGCCGATAAAGTCTACTCACCCCTAGCCAAATTTATCTCACCAAAGCGTATCACACCATGATCAGTGATATGCTCAACAAAGAACTCCAGAACTTTCAGTGAAAAAAATGAGACCGATATCGGTTTATAATCCTTAAAGTCAACGATACTAGTTTTACCCGCTGTCAGTAGAAATGCAATAATTACACCCTTCCATCCATCAGATATAATACAAATTCCCTAAAACGCGTACCAGGTATTCATATAACAATCCACCAGCATGCTGAAGTGAAATAAATCCTTTATTTATTGAAATAACAATAAACTTTTGTTGATAACATTGCGCTGTCAATTTTATTTGCGAATCTTTATTAGCACAGATCAAACTTTCAGTGTTCAAAACCACTGTGTTTCACATCGAACTTTTTATTACAGCCCTCAGTCTACTACTTATGTCTCACGACTGACTGACAGCATCGTTCTTTGCTCTATATATTAGGGACGCTAATCGGAAAATCCCTAAGCCCGAGACTTTTGGAATTGTAAATTCATTTCATTTTCTTTATAAAGTACGAAAAAAATTAGCTTACGGCATTGTTTTTCTTATTTAGTATTACGTTAAATAACGTCCATGTAGTTTTTCACGCGTATCTTAAGTGAATATCGACATCAAATTGAACCCAACTTTCATTATTAAACGGTTAAACGCTGTCATCGAAGAATATAAAAATCCAATAAAATCTGTTAATAGAACTTTCTAAAGAAAAATATTTGTTTGTATTAGGAGTGAATATTTTACAACTTACTTGAAACCATTTTACCCACAAGTATATATTGCGAAAAATGTTTTTCAGCTAAAGCACATGTTAGCAAGAAAATCCGTTTAAGGCACTCCTATTAGAGGCCTTAGCCTTTAAAAAAAGGGTAAACATTTTTTCTCCACGAATGTATTTATGTATATACGAGGTGTGATCAAAAAATAACCGTTATTTTCAAATTTCGTGAGTTACGTATGTTCGATTTTTGCATTTTTCTGTTATGTTGGCACACATGTCTGCTATATATGTTGACAATATCAGCCCTTTTGGATTGTCAGTTTGTTTTTGACAGATAAAAAGGTTAGTAGTGTTTTCGTGTGCTCTTTGATTTTTTACTATTCGAAAAAATGGATCAAAGAAACTGTATTAAGTTTTGTGTAAAAATGAAATTAAATGTGCAAGGACATTTGAAATGTTGACTGTGGCGTCTGTGACGTCAACAACCGATGAAAACATTGAAGTAGTGAAGAAAATGATTTTGGATAATCGTCGAATCACTATTAGAGAGGTTGCTGATAATGTTGGGATATCGTTCGGGTCATGCCAAGCAATTTTTACGGATGTTTTAGGCATGAAACGTGCGGCAGCGAAGATTGTTCCAAAATTGCTAAATTTTGAGCAAAAACAACTTCGCATGGACATCGCTCAGGAGATGTTGACGACGTTCAGAGACGATCCAGATTTGCTCAAAAAGGTTATAACTGGTGACGAATCATGGGTGTATGGCTATGACATTAAAATCAAAGCCCAAATCATCCCAATGGAAGCGTCCAGAAGAGCCAAGACCGAAAAAAGCACGTCAAGTTCTGCCAAATGTGAAGGTTTCGCTCACTGTTTTCTTCGATTGCAATGGCGTGGTGCATCATGAATTCTTGCCACAAAGTCGTACGGTCAATAAGGAATACTACCTTAAAGTTATGCGCCGATTGCGAGAAGCAATTTGTCAGAAACGCACAGAATTGTGGAAAAACCAATCATGGATTTTGCACCATGATAACGCACCAGCTCACACATCGATGATTGTGCGTGAGTTTTTGACCAAAAACAAAAACGTAATCATGCCTCAACCACCGTATTCACCGGACTTGGCCCTCGCTGACTTTTTCCTCTTACCAAAACTGAAGATACCGATGAAAGGAAAGCGTTTTGCTACGATTGAGGAGATGAAAGAAAAATCATAACAGGAGCTGTTGACGATACTAAAAAGGAGGATTGGCAAAAACGCTGGTATAAGTGTATTATATCTGAGGGGGGTTACTTTGAAGGGGACAAAATAGTTATTGATAAATAAATAAATACTTTTTGAAAAAATTCAAAATAACGGCTATTTTTTGATCACACCTCGTTTACATACATATATAATTGGTCATTACAACCCTTCAGTCAGGATTACGAACCAGCTTCTCATACCACTTATATTGTGTGTGTTAATTTTATATATGAGTGGCGGGACCTACAGTTTAAAGTTGATTTCGAACGACAAATATTTGAGAAACTTTTTCATGGCAATTTTATTTACTCTCATAGTTTTTGCCAGAAATCTGCTGGGAGGACGTCGCCGAAGAAAGATTTTTTCATATTTCGTTTTGTTGGAGTTGTCTGACCTGGGCTTTGAACCTTTATGCCTAACACAACCCACTGGACTACGGCGACTGTACATACTGCCTGATTTCACACCTGACAACTTCACGCTATTTACAACAATGCTATTGTTATTGTATTATTGGTGTTTTGTTTTATTACTTTTACATTCTCGTGTTGTTGTTGCCTTGTTTGTTTTTATGTTTAGTGTTATTTTTATCCCCGTAAAAATATTTTTATGTGAACGCCCTGAATCATCTTCAGCTTCAATGATTTTAATCTTTTTCAATGGCAGTTAATTCTGAAGAGAACATTGATTTGAAGTACTTTTGTTTTATCTTCATTGACTATACCAAAAGTAATTTTGGAACCATCACAATATCAGCGTTTATAATTTTTAGTTTGGTATATTTATCTTCAATGGTATTGTTTCGTCCGTTCTAAACTATTCTACTATTCTATTGATGTTAGACGCTTATATAACTAATGATTCCATATTAGTCTAAGGGGTGAAAACTGACTGTTTTATATCTCCCTACTAAAGAAGGTAGACCTAATTCCATAAGAATATTATTTATAGGTGTGGTTCGGTAGAAATATTTTTCTATTACTTATTGTTCTATTTTTAGGAATACTTTGTATATAACCAAAGCGACATTAATTTGATTTAATTTAATCGAATAAAAAAAGGAACTGAATTTCTTTGTAAATTCTACATATACTTTTGGGTTTATTTATTTTTTGTAATAAATCAGTTGCTAGGTCATCATGGTTTGTAAAATATTAGTCCTAAGATTTTACATTCTTTAATCCTTTCGGACATTAAATGGAAACATAATTCTGAAACTTTTACTGAGCAAATTTGAGGCTGTTGAATCTGTTGTATATGTATGTGTAAGTCATTATAACTATATATGTCCAATGTATTGGACAAAGTTACTCAGGAGTCTTTTTCACACAAATAAAAGTGTAATTTAATAATGTAGTTATAAGTGTAATTGTGTGATAATTTATGAAGCAATTAGTTTCGAGCTTTACACAGGAATAAACTTAACATTTTTTGCTAGTAATAAAATCGCTCATTTTACTCAACCTGCATTTGTTTTTTACAAAATCGCTAAATTTAAAGAAAGCACAAAACAAGTTAGAGGTTTAAACCATACGTTTTTATTTCATACTAAATGCTCTTTTAAAACGGTGTAACCCACGGAAATCTGTTCACTACCGTCAGTGCTACATTACTTCGAAGGGAAAAATTTAAACATCCAATATATTGGACAAATGTCGGAAAAGGTTAGTGTCTTTGAATGGAATATTATGAATTTTAAATTGACTACTGTGCTACAATTGTGTTTACAACAAATTTGCTAATGTTAGTTTTTAGATTGCGATATTAAGACGCCAGATATGTTAAAGCAGATATTAAAATCACTATTCAACTCATTTTGTACCTCACGAGATTTCTTTGTATTCCTTGTGGATTTCCGTTTTTTAGTTGCATTGGTTTTGACGAGTATTCGTTAACAATCACTGAGGAGCACTTATAGGGTCTTCCAACAGGTGCATGAACAAACAAAATTGTAGAATTGGCGACGACACCAATATTGTACATAACCATTTGGTGTAGTTTTTGGGTTACTGACATCATCGATGCATGTTCCTTTGAGAACGGCGTTGTCCAGGTTTTCACTGTCATTACAGGTCGATGATTAATAATTTCTTGTCCGAATAGGAAGATCTGGATACCAACGACTCGTGGTTTAAACTGCACGGCGCTACTTGTCAGATATAGTATGCCACATTGGTTATTTGAGGTAACCATAGTCGTTTTAGTAATATGGAGTGCCCACCGAGATCATGCGATTTGAACCTTTTAGACTTTTTGTTGTGGGTTTTTAAGTCACTGACCACAGTCGTCATAATCTACTCCATCGGTAAAATTCAGCCTGATATATGCGTCATAGTCTTGGAAAATGGTAATAGTAGTAAGTAAGAAAATCAAAAACGTTGTCTGAAGATGGTAAACAAGGATCCAAACGCGTTGCGAAGGAACCTGAAGGCATTTCAAAAGATTGACAGAACGATCCATTCTGCTGCTGGCTAGCGCCCAGTAAAAAGATTGGTACAAGCATATCCCACGATTTCAGTCGGCATACTGATCAGCTAAGCACAATGAAGCAACAAGAACACATTCCAAAATTGTCTTTATAATTAAGCTAGGGTTTCCTGGTGATTTAGAATTTGGTATCAAATATGTATCAGCAACAGACCTCGAGCCTAACAGGCAGGTTCTTATTAGTTCACATTATTACGAGTTTACTGTACATAAAATGTGCTGATAGAATCACTATACCTCAGGCACCATAGAATTAGTTGAACAAAAACTTTTGCCAAAGGAATAATCATATCGCTCAGATTGGTATCTACATATCTAAATAGTGAAACATTCTCTAGACAGGTGAAGCAAAGGTGATTCTTTTGGAAGTGCAAGGATAAAACAATTATTAGAAGGCCAAAGAATACTGGGAAAAATTTTCATTCATAGGCGTTATAGACTGTCCTTAGTTTATGTTGCTATTTTGAGAAGTATTGCGTTTCATATATGTATATAAATCATTGGCCATAACAACCCTTTAATAAAACTTATTGTCTGGCTTCTTACATCGATATATTTATTTCTTCTTTGCTACACGATTTTCACTGACATTTACTGCACAACTTTTTAATAGTTTACTCTTATGTTGAAAAAATCAAAAAGAAAAAAATCAAAAAGGAAAAAAAAATAAAAAAACATTGCATTTGATGTTATGCACATTCTATATAAAAGTCAAGTGATTTTTTAAGTTTAATGATTAGAACAACACAACAAACACATTAAGGGCCATTTTTTGAGTTTAAGATTAACGATTAAGTTAACTTTAAGCTTCGTATTGGGTTTTTGAGTTTACTTAATCTTACTTATATTTTTTATTTTATTTTCAAATTTAGCACAACAAGATAGAAATCTTATAAATTAAAGTGCTGATGATTACGTACAAACAATAAATTTAAGCATAATGTAATAATTAAATTGAAGTCGCCGTGGTGTAGTAGGTAGTGTGTTGGCTTACTATTCGTAAAGCCCGGGTTCGTATCCCAGGTCAGACATCAAAAATGAAATATGAAAAAAAAAAATATTTCTTCGGCGACTTCCTCTCAGCGGATTTCTGGCAAAAACTCTGAGAGTAAAATAAACTGCCATGAAAAAGTTTCTCAAAAATTCTGTCGTTCGGAGTCGACGCTAAACTGTAGGTCCCGCCACTCACGTATAAAATTAACGCACACAACATGAGTGGTGTGAGAAGCTAGGCCGTAATCCTGACTGAAGGGTTGTAATGGCCAATTATGTGATGTATGTATGTATGTAATAATTAAATATAAATACAAGTTAAATTAAAAAAAATGAAAAAAATATTAAAAAAAAAAATATAATAAAAACAGATTACAAATAATTGAATGCATTAATTTGATTATATACAATACTTCAACTAGTCATTAACGAAAATATTTCAATAATTCAATTTTAAATCTGATTGCTTTGCTAATTATTTGAATTCTTTTCGGTAATTGGTTCCAAAGTCGAGTGCAGTAAATAAAGAACTGACGCTCAGAGAAGGCAGTTTTATATATTCGTTGAATCAATACCAGTCCTCTAGCCGATCTGCCGAAACTTATTGTTCCATAAAGGTAAGTCGGTTGTGCAGTATAAATTATTTTATGTAAAAATATCAAACTCTTAAACTTCAAAAGATTTTCAAAACTCATATTACAAATTTGGTATGAGAACACAGGTATGGAATCACGTATTCCTCGATTGAAGATATATCTTTCAATATTATTATAAGCGACTTTCAATTTCCGCAAATCATTTGCATCGCAATTTGCATAAATTTCGCATCCATATAAAAAGACTGGTAGCAAATAAGTTTTAGCAAGCAGCATTCGTATCTTAAAAGGTTTTGAACATTTTACAGCCCAAAGATTTCGCAACATACTATACATTTTACCTACTGCAGAAGCAATGTGATTGGACCAAGTCAATTTATTATTAAAAATTACTCCTAAGTTTTTTGAACAGCTCACAAATCCAATTACATTACCATTTATTTCAATTCGAATATCGTCAGCAATCTTTCTATTACTTCTATCTATTAAAATACACTTTGATTAATCTTTTAATCTTACGTTTAATCTTAAGTTTAAACAAAGAATATGGATATAAAGAATACGCATCATGTAGATGTAAAATTTCTTATGGCGGGTCGTAATATTACGACCCGCTCTCACCAAAATCTTTTTAAAAATCATTTCAAGATGAGGGGGGAGGAAGACAGAAGGAAAATGAGCACAAAAAAGAGCGTAACAATGTGTTGCTCTCATCGCACGTATGTACATGTGTATGTATTCTTGTGTTTTTTGATTTAGTTGTCGATCAGGCTGAGACAAGAATACATGTGCTGCGGATGCTTTATAATTTTATTTCAGAATAACACTCGAAGAATATTTTGTGTTATAAATGTTCTATGTCATTAGCTGGGCGTATTTTAATTTGTCCAATAGTATAATTTTTTTAAATGCTTTGGAATGCTCGTTTCTTTTAATAAAAAATGGTTTTTTATTCTTTTTATTTATCTACAAAACATGGCCTAATTTTTAAGCCAAAGATGGATAGCTTTATGTTCTTTTAATAAAAAATCGATTTTTTATTTTATTTTTATTTATTTAAAATTATTAAGCCAAAGATAGACAGCTTTACATATGTACGTTGATAAAATGAAAATAAAAATAGAGTATATTACTAACACTTTTATATGGCTGTAAATAAATAAATTCTCTCAACTTATTTTCTCTCTCTCACTCACTAATCCATAACCATAGGCATGTGTTAACCTAGAGGAAAATTGTTAGTAATAATTTCAAGTCTACTTATTAACCCAATGATATGTATATGTGATCGGAAAATATAGAAAAATTGTACTGCACTAAATCCCTAAAGACACCGTATTTAACTTGGCAAGTATTCTTCCAAAAATCGACATCATTTCTCATTGATATTAGTGAATACTACTGTGATATTTCTTTGGGTGTATAATTGAAGTCTGAAAAAAGCGACATGAACCTTCTTCTTTAAAAGCTGATAAGATTTTTACGCTCTTTTTAACGAACATTCTTGATGTTCGTGTCCTATGAGTGTAAAAAGCCGACGATGTTCTTCCCCTGAGGGACATTGGTGCCGACGCCAGAAAAATAAATAAAAAAGTGGTCAAACAACAAAAACGCACGAAGAGAACAACGCATTGTTACGCTCTTGGTTTCTGTATCCTTCCCTTCTATCTTTCTCCCCGCGTCATGAAATATTTTTGAAAAATATTCCAAAATATGTTAAAATGCACATTCTTTATACTTTATTTTCCAAAAGTAGTTGACAAAGTTATTTAAAAAAGCTATTAAGTGAGAGAAAGCCGAATAAGACAAATATTTAAGTGATTATGAATTATATAAAACCCAAATTGACAATAGACATTCTTAATTTGTTTACTATTTTTCACAAATTATTTTTTTACTTAAAGATCAATCGCATTCAGCTGTTTTTGTTTTATACAAAAGCGAATTGTTGTGAGAAACGTTACGTTTGCTTTTAATTGTGACAGAACTGCTGCCAGTAGAACTACTGGGTTTAAACTTCCACTCAAAAAAATGCAAACTCAGTTAACGTAAAATTATATTAAAATGGAGATTATCTTAAACTTGAGTTTAAACTTGAAACTTGTTGAAAATGGTTTTTTTACTTCAGTAACTATAAAAATAAAATTCTTATTTGTCATTTTATTTTATTTTTAAAATTTGCTTTCCGAAACGAATTTATCTTTTATCTTATAATTTTATTGCTAAATGGTTCAAATATGTTTGCACATTTTTGACGGTGGTTTGGTATATAATTAAAGAAACAGGAAAAATGAAATGGGAATAAGGTTGTACTTCGTCCAAAAGACTACGAAAGCGTTTGTAATAATATTTTTAAGATTTTCTTTTAAAATATTTATTGTATTAAGAATTATTATTTTTAAACTGTGTGTGTGGTGTAGGGCATTATTATATGTCGGATGTGGTCGACATTATGTGTTTTTATTTTACTTACCAGGTTCTTTTCTTGAAATCAAAACTAAAACCTAAAAATGTTAATATCTTTTATTTCAGCGATGGCCGTTATAAGACACAAAATTTCCGAGCCGCAGTACTATGACGCCAAAGGTGGGATTTTTTCCTTCATATTTGGAGTGCTTCCCTACAAACAAACACACACACACTCGCACATAAAGTGCTATTTTTTATATCAGAATTTCTTAAAGTAATAATTTCCAGAATAGTCAAAAAACTTTTCATATAATCATGCACACATTCGGCGCTATACGTTCTTTAAAAAATTATAAAGCGGAAAAATAGAAACATTTTAGTAATATTGTACAACCTTGATATACTGCATGGCTAATAGTGTTCTCTTATTGAATTGAGAATAATCCATTTAATATTTAACATTACTAAATAACAGTGAACCCAATTATTTAGTCATACATTGAATATAAAATAATTAAATTCATCAGAAACTATACTTGCAAATTTTAGGGTTTAAAAACATATTTGAACCACAAAGTTACACCCTTTTTCTTAAAATAAAATAGATTTTATATATGATTGGTATTTTATGAAATCTGTTTATATAAAGAGTAAATACAATGCATTGGAGATTTTTAATCGCAACTTTAGAATTACTTAAATATTTTATAGTAATTGAATACCCGAAATAGTCATTCAAAACAAATGCTTATACATATATACACTGTCGGACAAAATCAAGTGCGGTTTAAAATATTTTTTGTTTTTTGATTAAAGCATATGTTTATTGCTTTCAAATGTTTATAAATTATAGTTTCATTTTTAATTCGGTTAATATTTTATCTAAAAAGTATCTTATCATTGCATTCTTTCTTTATATTTTCTATTTATAATAGAAACTATATGGCACATAAGGAATTTCAAGTGACAAAATAATGTAACACTTCACTAGAAAATATTGTAAATAATTAAATAACTTTAAAAAATAGTACGAACTTGCTCCTCCTTTGATATTTATGACATCTCTTAATCTTTTCGGCATACTTAGCGCAAGGTTCTTCAAAGTACTTGTAGGAATTGCCCTCCATTCACTTTGCAGTTTTTCCCAACATGTTTGAATATTTGTTCTGGACTCCATCAGGTTTTTGTCATCTGAGATAGCCAAAAGATGCTCTATAAAGTTTAAATCTGGGCTTTGAGCAACCCTTCAAATTTTTCAACATTATTTACATAAATATGTCTGAATGTTTTTGGAACAAAATTATTTGGACAGACGAGTCAAAATATGAACTAAAAAATTGCAAAACCCGGAAAAGAGTGTGCTGTGAACCAGCACAAAGGCTTAAATCGAAAAACCTTATCCATACTGGAAAACATGGTGGAGGCTGCCTCATGGTGTGGAGATGTTTTTCCTCTTCAGGAGTAGGTAGACTCGTTAAAATTGATTCCAAAATGACTGGAGAGTACTATGTAAATATTTTGGAAGAAAATCTTTACAGCAGTGAGGAGGAAATGGGCTTGGGGGAGTTTATCTTTCAACAAAACAACGAACCCAAGCACACAAGTAAGGTCGCTAAAACATATTTTGAAGAAAATAATGTTGAAAAATTTGAATGACCTGTTCAAAGCCCAGATTTAAACCCCATAGAGCATCTTTGAGCTTGCTCAGATGACAAAAGCCCGATGGAGTCCAGAACAAATATTCAAACATTTTGGGAAAAACTGCAATTCCTACAAGTACTTTGAAGAACCTTGAGCTAAGTATGCCGAAAAGATTAAGAGATGTCATAAATATCAAAGGAGGAGTAACTTCGTACTATATTTTAAAGTTATTTAATTATTTACAATATTTTCTAGTGAAGTGTTACTTTATTTTGTCACTTGAAATTCCTTATGTGCCATATAGTTTCTATTATAAATAGAAAATATAAAGAAAGAATGCAATGATAAGATACTTTTTAGATAAAATATTAACCGAATTAAAAATGAAACTATAATTTATAAACATTTGAAAGCAATAAACATATGCTTTAATCAAAAAAAAAAAAAAAATATTTCAAACCGCACTTTATTTTGTCCGACAGTGTATGTATGTATATTTTCTTCAATCCTTTAAGGATCATGTTACTCGATATTTTTGCTTTACTACTGCTTTTACACGTGTATGAGCTTGACGGCATATTCTACGACTACAGTAAGTTGCCCAATCATTGAATTTTCTGACAATATTTTATTTAACTTATTGATATCCGTCATTCCACATTTAAAAATATTAATTTTAAAACCATACGTTGTATGCTGTTTTTTGGTGGACATTTAAATAGCACAATATATTTAAATATTCACTAATCGCGTAAATCTAATTTAAATTACTTAATTTTTTTGAGTAGTTCAAAAATATCACAGTTGAGGAAAGGCGATAAAAAATGTATGAAATTGGGGGAAAAAGTTGTGAAAATGGATGTTGTAATCAAATCAAATTGCAAATTTCTCGACAAATAGGCGTACAATGGAATTATATCACGTATTGAAAGTACCTATATATTGGCAAAGGATAATAGGGCACGAAAAATCGATGAACGTATAAATGCAGATTAGCGAAATTTGATCAAACCAAGTCATGACAGCAGGTAGCAACTGATATTAACGAATTTTTGAACTTGTTCATCATCAAAAGCACAATTTTCGGTTCACCCAAACGATAGCAAAACCTGGTGGAGGTAGCATTATAACGAAACTCTTGTTAGAGTAAATGGCGGTATGTGACGCTATATGCTTTCAACTCCATGTATTGTTAAGGCGTAATTCGAGCAGGAGAACCCCAAATATTTCTCCAAAATAATAAAAAAAAGAGGTTTTCTAAGAAAAATAGTGTAGTTTGTGGTTTGAGAAACAAAGGCAACATTATTGTTATAATCGATAAAATGTTAATAAATTTCTAAAAATCGAGAATGGAATAAAAAATTAATTTTTTAATTCCTTTTTAATATTGTGCTATTTATGTGTGTATATTTAATAAATATTTTTTTGTTGTTCTATTACCGCTTTTCAATTTATTTGTAAATATAATTTAAACGTTTGCAATAAACCAAAAATTCGTTGTTTATTATTAGTATATACGATATTATAGCATAAAAAAGGAATAATGGTAAAATATGCCATTTGTATGGTCATACTTTGTATAAAGTAGCATTTAGACCTAGTTTAAAGTTAGTGAACATCCAATTTCCCATCTTGTTACCAGTTTTTTCAGCACATCCCATGTATGTTACGCTATTTGTCTTATACGATATATAAATGTGCGACTATTCGACTACGATTCGAAGATGTTATTTCACAATCGAGAAGACTAAAACACAATAAGTTTATAATATTTAGATAATAAGATATACACATATGGCCAAAAAAAAGGTGTAAAAATATTTTTTTCTTTCAACTTATAAAAAAATGCAAAAAATTACAACCAGGCTAAAATTACCAAATAAATAGGCTGGTATTATTGTTGCAGAAAGAAAAAAATGGAAATTCCACTAAAAATAAGCTTGTCTCAGATAAATAGTGTGGCATTTTTCCTTTAAGTGCGAATTTTACTTGGACAAAATAATAGGTGTGTGATTTGTAATTTAGTTAAAATTTATTTATTGTCAAAAAATTAGAAAAAAAGGAAGAAAGTAAGTGAAATAATATTAATTGAAAATAAATTAAACATTATTTCAGACATAATTAATTTTTAAGAGGGGTCGTGGGCGCCATTGCAGTAATGAAGAAAGACTCCTCGTTCTTAAACTTCGCGAGCCAGGTAAAACCTACAAATTCATTGCAGATGCTTTAAATCGGTCTGAGAATTTTGTAACCAACTCTTTAAAAGAAAAAATAACGTTGAAACATGAGGTAGACATAGAAAAACTTCATTAACTACAGACAAACGCATAGTCACACTACCCAAATGGGACCCTTTTAAGTCATCTAAGGCGATTGCTAGAGAAATTGAAAATACAGTGTAATCACGAACTGTGCGAAGACGATTACAGAAGGCAGGCCTACAAGGTAGGATAGCCCGCAAAGTCCCTCTGCTTAGAACAAACAATTTAAAGAAGAGGAAAAATTTTGCCTTGGCTCACAAAGATTGATGTGGATCAGAGGGAGAATAAAAGTGGCGAAATATCCTTTGGAGCAACGAAACCAAAATCAATTTATTTGGAAACGTCGCAGAAAGAAATGTTCGTCGGCCAAAAGGTAAAGAATTCGACAGTAGGTATACAAAAAATACCATCAAGCATGGAGAAGGCAATATCATGGTATGGGGTTGCCTTTCCTGGTATGGAGTAGGTCCAATTCACCGAATAGAGCAAACAATGGTCAGATTTGTGTACAAATATTTGTTATGCTACCCTTTGCCGAGGAAAATATGCCTCTGATGTGGAAGTTTCAACAGGATAACGATCCAAAATACTCATTAAAGTTAGTAAGAGCATGGTTTCGTCAAAGGAAGATAGACGTTATTGACTGGCCTAGTCAGTCGCCCGACTTAAACCCGTTAGAAAACCTTTGGCGAGAATTAAAAAGAAGAGTTTCCAAGCTTCCTTGTTGTAATAATGACCAATTATGGGGAAACGTTCAACATGTTTGGTACAATATTGTGGTATAGACATGCCGTAATTTAATTTCGTCTATGCCTCTAAGAATGGAAGCTGTCCTTAAAACAATGGCAATTATACGGACTATTAATATCATTTAGTTTTTATTTGTGAAAAACAATTTTTAAGTACAAATTTTTCATTAAATTTTAAGTTGTTTTACATATACCTATTTTTTTGTCCACATCAAAAACTGATCTTTTTTGAATTCACTTTATTTTAAACATAATTTACTGTTATTTTAACTTTCTTTTAACTTTTAAGAACGTAAAATAAATTAATTTAATAAAAATAATTAACTAAACTATGACGTATAAATAAAACCGAAAATATATGCGGATATAGTTTGCTATGTAGTTCACACCTATTTTTTTGGCCATATGTGTATATTTCCGAACTTTTGAGTCGGAAATGTTTTTAAAGTTAGCCCATTACTTATTTAAATTATGACTGCAATTTTTTTTAGTAAATAACTATATACGTTACAATAATATGAAATTTTTGTTAACTTTCATGTATAAGTAGCGGCCAGAGCTAAAATCTTGGGTTCAACGGAGATTCATGTAAAACGTGATAGTACCATAGCATTGGCCTGTTCCGTTAATATACATGCTTCCTCAGTACTTTGGTATGTTCTAATTAACTATTTCACATTTTAAAATTACAATTTTAAGACCTTATATTTTCTGTTCTAGGTACCACGGCTCGTCTGTTGTAGATTTCGATTCACTACGAGGTGGCATAAGTTTAGAAACGGAAAAAACAGATACGGGTACAACGAGTCGTCTTATGCTAACTAGAGCATCACTACGAGATTCCGGCAATTATACGTGTGCACCGGTTGGTGCCATACCAGCATCGGTACGTGTTCATGTATTAACCGGTAAGTATATATTAAAAATTGCTTAAGTGTGATATCAAAACATTTTTAAATAAAAATCGCATATTTCTCAATCTTATATTCCGTTGCTTTTCACAAAGTATTTAAAAAATTTTGAGACATGTAGATTAAAGACTTGCACAGTTACAACTGTTCGCACAAGTTTCTGTGTGGTTACTAAACTGAGTGCGTATAGATGAATGGTTAAGTGTTGCTGTTGTAAGTTGGTATTATTATAGCCTACTTTACACGGTCCCACAGGTAATATGATCTGTCAAAATTTTGTGTAGAAGAGTACGGATGTGATCGTCTAAACGTACTATGTAATGAAACCATAACACATTGAGAGAAAATACGGATGAAAAGTTTGACAGTCGTATGGCTCATTTTTTGAAATGATTCAAAAAACAAGCAAGTCGCATTAGATCAGGGATGTATTTTTATGTAAACACATAGAAAAAAGTGTAACAGCTGTTTTCATTTTACTTTGTTATTGTCTTATACCGATCGTGTAAACGCAAAAAATATAAATCATACGACTTTTATTATCTTTTTTGTCATACGGATGGAATTTCATTTTACTTTTTCATTAGACTTTACGTACGTAAAGTATTACCGTGTGAAGTGGGCTTATTATTTGTAGCGGTCAGGGTGTGAGTGGGTAAAGAGAGAATGAGAGTGACATATATTTCACACAATCAAATACTATGCAAACAAAAATTCCTTTGTATGATTTATATAATGATCGCTGAACGGTGAAGGTAAAAACAAATAATTTGGAAAATATAGCGTCAAAAGGACCTGGGCAAGGACCTGGATATATAGTGATGTGAATTAGGTGGGGCTAGGTTCAGGAGAAAGTGTTTTTCTTCTCAGAGATTTGGCGGGTCAGTTAATGGTGAAAGGCTCTTCCAGTAGTTATAGGACGGCCTATTGGTGGCCATTTACCCGAGGAGGATTATATTATATATATATATATATTTATAAAATAAATAATATATATACAGTAGGACCTTGATTATCCGTGATTCGATTATCAGGCAACATCAATTATCCGGGATGGAAAAAAAATTTTTGCATCGACTTAATTTTATTTTGGATCGACTAAAATTTTTCTACATCGTTTAACCGTGATTACCTCTATTATCCGTGATTATAATCAAAAAAGTTTTCCTAATATTTTGGACAAACAAGCGAAAAAGGGGAATTCCCTCTTTAGTATACGATGAGTCAGAAGCATACATGTAAACCTGTTTAGTTTAATTTAGAAATTTGAGAAGTGCGGTTTTTTTATATTTTTAAAACATGTATGTATATAAAATCCTTGAATTATTTAGTTTTTATATAAATATGTACATATTCATTTATTAATTAATAAAAATATTATTAAAAAAACTAGCCAAAATTGGTACTCAATTAACCGGGAAAATCGATTATCCGGAATGCTTCCGGTCCCGACCATCACGGATAATCAAAGTCCTACTGTATAAATATATTGTATATATAAATTAAAATAAATTTTTATTTTTTGTTTTTTTTAAAAAATTACTTCTGACTATTGTCTGAAGCTTTTCTTATTACAAATGAACTGACTGAAAAACTTAATTATGTTTTTCTTAAAATAATAAATAATTCTATATTCAATAACTTCAACCAGACGCACGGTCAGCAATGTTCCAGTTACATTTAAAAGTATTGCAACATAAGTTTAATACCTTTGTTGCTAATTCGCTTAAGTAAGCTTTATCGTTCGATAACCTGAAGTAATTAATTTTAATTTTAAATATTTTGTTTCTTAACTCCTCCGCTCTTAAATTCAATCGTCCTCGATTGATTTAAAATATGTTGTTAAAATGTAGCTCTTGGAATGATTCTAATGACAATATGTTTGTTTTTTTTTGTTCTATGAGAGTATCTTGCATTAGGGCTGGAATTGGTCATCTGGTTTACTTCCAGGTTCTGATATATTTTGTCATCTATTTTTATTGTTGTAATGTCAAATTTAATTATAAATGTTCCATTTAGTTTATAGGTAATTGTTTTTGTTGACACAGTTTTGCTAACATCATTTAGAAGTATTATCCCGTCTGCAATTTCTTCAACACGAGGAATATGATGAACAGTTTATTGAATATAATTCTTGTTATACAATTATCATTACTTAGATCTGATAAATACATTTTATTACAAATTTTGATTTTGTTATAAATATTACAATTTTCCTTCATTGCATAAATTTCATCTCTTTTTAAAAATATTTCTGTATAATTTAAATTTATTATAGAGTTATTCTTTATAACAGGTTTTACAATAAGTTTTTTATATAAAATTTCGCTTGTAATTGGAATTTTAATAATGTATAAAATATTTGCGTACTGCTTAAACACTTATTTTCGATAATTCTATGTTGTTGAAAGGCATATTTTTTTTATTTGATTAATTACAATGTTCATTTCCTTTTTGTTTTATTAATTTCTTATATGGTCTTTATGAACCATTCTATTAGATTTTGTCAATACCGTACTTCTGTTATTTTCTTTGACTATTTCTTCTTTATATCTTGATGATAATTTAGATCCTAGTCTTTTATTAATTTTTATGTAGTATAGTATAGTCCTTAAAAGGTTTTCGTTTTTTATTATGATTTGCCATATCTTTTTCCTGTTTCCTAACGATGGCTTCTATATTTTCTTTTCTTTCATTTTCGTATTATTCTGGACTAGTACTAACTCGTCTTCCAAAAAATAATTCAATAGGTTTCTTGCCTGTTGTTGAGTGTATGGTGTAATTATATTCATAAACTGCTCTATCTAGTAATTCTTCAAAAGTCCTATGTGTCTTCTCTGTTTTAAGGCAACGCATAATTTCTGACAATGTGGAATGATATCGTTCCATTTGGCCGTTAACGGTACTTTTGTAGGGGGAGTTTTGAAAACCTTTATATTCAGCTGATCTTCAAGCATAAACAAAATTGAATCTGAATTTAAAGATTTTTCATTATCTACAACTACTATTCTGGGAACACCAAAACTAAATACTATTTCCCTTAATGGTTCTCTAATATCCGCTATTGATCTAGAATTTATTACTGTTGCCTGCGCATATTTTGTAAGCTTGTCTATTGCAGTTAGTGTTAAATATTTTTCAGTGGACCAAATGTCTATGTGTAGTATTTCTTCTGCGTATTGTGGGATTGGAGTAGGTGATATATTTGACTTATTAGGATGTCAATCGTATTTTCCTTCCTTACAAACTTTACATTGTTTTATTATTTTATTTAGAGCATCACTCATCTTTGGGAAGTAATATTTTTCTAAAAGTTGTAATTTATTTTCTTTAGCGTTTCTGTGGGATCTTTTATGTACTTTCAGAGATTCTTCTTCCTGTCTAGAAGAGTCAACCAAATCTTCTACTTGGGTTTGTGTGTATCTGATTTTATATTTAGAAAAGTGAAGGGGTATATTGATTGTATCTTACCCATTATGCTTTCAGAAGTAAACAAACCATTCACTACACTCGGATTAAGATATCTCTTCAGAATATCCAAAAGAGTGCCTTCCGAAAAGCTTGGGGCTCTAATAATATGTCTATGAAAAGTTGGGAAAGGTAATTTAAATTGGTATTCAGTAGTTTCTCCTATAAGGATAAAAATCTGATTTTTAAAGACGTTTATAGGACATTCAACTGCAGGAATTAGATTCTCTCCTGAACTATCATCGCTGTGTACTGTAGCCGTTAAGGAGTTAACATGAGTGCCGTTTTGTGGTGGTCTAGAAAGAGCATCTGCAACCACATTACTTTTACCGGGCTTATAATGGAGTTCATAGTTATATTCCTCCAATATTGCCTTCCAACGCTTCATTTTTGCGTTATTGTTTTTGTTACTTAGCGCTATGTAAGAGGTTGGTGGTCAGTGAATATTATGACTTTGGCGTGGCCGTACAGATAATTTCTCAATGAATCAAGTGCCCAAATTATAGCTAGCATTTCCCTCTCGTTGGCTGCATAGTTCTCTTCTGTTTTACTCAGAGATCGAGAAATAAATGTAATTGGTCTGTTTTCCTGGCTAAGGACAGCGCCAATAGCGTAGTTTGAAGCATCTGCTGTTAATTCAAAACATTTAGTAAAGTCTGGGTAAGTTAATATGACATCTCTTGAAGATAAGATCTTTTTTAATTTGTCAAATGCTATTTTTGCGGATTCATTTAATTCTATTTTTTCCTACTTGATTAATTTCGGGATATTCGTCCCTCTTCCCCTTTTAAGCGGTTTGTCAAGGGTTTTGCTATTTTAGCGTAATCCTTTACAAACCGACGATAATATCCGGAGAATCCCAAAAAAGGTCGAAGATCTTTTAAGGTGTTGGGATAAGGGAAATTCACGATTGCTTCGACTTTCTTAGGGTTAGTTTGAATACCCTTGCGAGTCACTAGGAAACCTAGAAATTCAACTTCGTCTTTAAAAAACTCGCATTTATCAAGTTGAACCTTCACATTGGCGTGGTGTAAGGTGTTAAATACCTCAGCAATATCCTTTAAATGTTTATATTCGTTTGGACTAAAAATTATAATGTCGTCTATATAGACATAACATCTTTCTCCAATGTGTGGACACAAAACGTCATCCAGCGTGCGTTGAAAAATAGCTGGAGCGTTCTTTAGTGCAAATGGTAATCTTGTGAATTCGAACTTGCCATTATTAATGGAGAATGCTGTTTTCTCAATATCTGTGGGCTTTAGAGGTATTTGGTGAAACCCGCTTTTCAAGTCTAATACAGTAAAATAACGACTTTTTCCTAATTGTGCAAGTACTCCGTTAATTTCGGGCAATGGATATTTATCTGAAATAGTGATAGAGTTTAATTTCCAGTAGTCTATAACCATCCTGAACTTTCGTTCCCCGCTTGCGTCAAGTTTTTTTGGAACAATCCACACAGGTGAATTGTATGGGGGTTTTGATGGTCTGATTATGCCGTCTTTAAGTAGTGTTCTAATCTGGTCTTCAATTTCCTTCTTAAGGCTCATGGGGTATGGATAAATCTTTGAGTAAACTGGGTCATCTGTCTTTGTGCGTATTTCGCCTGTTATACGTGTAGTGTAAGTCAGTTTTTCGTCAGCAGCTGAGAAAAGTTTGTATTTCGACACAATTTGCCTTTATTTGTCCTGTTGTTCATGAGTCATGTGGCTAGTTCTGAGAGCAGTCATGTGAATGTAGTCTGCTGGGAGCTGTTTAAGTGAAATTCTTTTCCCATTTCCAAGTACCATGTAATTGTCTTTCGTATAAATGATAGCATCAAGGTCCTTTAAGGTGTCATTATCAATGATTCCTTGGAATGTTTTCAGTTGTGGTAATAAATAGAATTTAATCGGAACGTCCGTTTGTCCGAATAGAAAGGTATTTGTGTGAAATTTAATTTGAGTCTGTCCACCTACGGAATTTGCATAAAAATTGTCCTTATTTGGAATAGGCTTTCTTACTATGTTCGGTGTTATATAATTTTTGTTAGATCCAGTGTCGATTAAGATTTTTATAATCATTCCGCCATCCATCCATCAAAATATGGCAAGGTGGATGAATTTAATCTAAAAAATGAATTTCGTTGATAGAGTCATATTTCTGATCGTGGTATCTTGTATAGTCCGCTTGGTCGTTAATGTATTCATTTAATGTTTGTCCATTAATGTCGTCCTCTAAGTCTATTTTATCAATATAGTTGTCAATTTCGCCTGTCTCCTGTATATCTGAATCGTTGTTCGATCCTAGTTTTAAATGGAAATTCCTGCTTTGTTTACGAGTTTCTGGATGTTGTGGAGGTGGTCGTTAGCCATAGAGTTCGTTGTTCGCTGGTCTGTTCATATAATTTATGTTCCTGGTTCTCATACTCTGGTCAACGTCCATCGGTTCTGGTCTTGGTTGTGGTTTTGGTATAAAAGGTCTTGGTGGAGTGTAATTTGTATGGTGATTTTGGTTGTATTGATTGTATTTAGGAATGGCTCCCTGATTTTGATAACAGTTCAGTCCGTGAGGAGGTTGTTGTCTTTGGAATTGCCTTGTTATTTGCTTTGGTCGAGGTGGTGGAGGAATGTGTGCTAATTCCGGATAGAATATAGGTTGGTTCCGTGTTGGAATAGACATAAATTTCCTATTGTGAGCATAGCTAGTCCTAAAGTTCTGGTTCTCCAGCTTTAGACACAAGTGTAAAGCTTTAGGTAAATCTGTTGGTTCTTTCATAGCCAAAAGTCTAGGTAGATCTCCTTTCAACCCTCTTATGAAGGTGTCCAATGCTTTATCTCTATAAGTTTGTGTCAATAGGTGCAAAGATTCCTGTCCTATGTCCATAGCACTAATCTTGTTGAGTATAAGAGATAAATGGTTATAGACCTTTTGGTAGAATTCCTGAATGGTTTCTGTTCCCTGAATTAATGAAGTTAACTGATATTCGAGAGTAGTAACATCTCTCTTATCTGCGTAATGCAGAGTTAAGCAGCGAGAAATACTTTCCCAGTTCAAGGGTGTATTGTCCGATTCTAATATGGCATCTGCAATGCCAATAATTTTATTCCTTATTACGTTAAGGATTCCAAAGTATTTGGGTGTTCCCCTTAAATGTTTGTAAATGTTCAAAATTCGCTCAACGGACTTCTTCCAGGAACTATTTTCGACTGTCCTGTAAATTCCCTTAGGCTTCTGACTACGTCAGGTACCCTGTCCAAGTCATTTAGTTGTGCCCTATGTTGCGGATTAATTACTTGATCTTGGTCAATTACCTGATTCCTAGCATTGTCAGGATTTCTAATCTGTTCTTGTATTGCCTCAGTGATCATTCTCCTAATTTCTATTTCTAAGTCCCTCATATTAAATGGTGCCGGATTCTCCTGTACGTTCACTACAGGTGGCCTGATTAAATTGTTTGGGTTTGACATTTTAACAAGGAATATGAGATGGCTAATTTTTTCAATTATATAGTATTATTGTTATTATTATTTAATATTTTATTATTATGAAACTAGAGCGTCCCGTAGGAATCGCAGTCTCGAATTTTATTTTTTATTGAATCCCGTGGGATTTTTATTAGGTTATTGTTTAATATTTCTTAAATCTAGTTTATCTTAGTTTATACTACTGTATCCTTTATATTTTACTTTACTTTCTTCTTCAAAAATTTTCACAAAATATTGATTTATGTTTTGTATTATATTTTTTTCTTTACTTTACTTTTACTTTACTTCAAAATTTTTTCGCAGAATAATAAATTACATTTTGTGTTATATTTTATTTTTTAATTTACTTTGCTTTTACTTTTACTTCAAATATTTTTTTCACGCAATAATAATTTATATTTTATATTATATTTTATTTTTTAATTTACTTTTTAAATTTTTCCACACAATATTTAAACTTGTATATTTCTTTATCAATTCAAAATTTTTCTTAAATAAAATAATTTTTTTTCTAGGATTTATCTAGGATATAATTTTAACTCTTAACTCTTGTTATTTTTTTATATTTTAGATTTATTACACTTTTGTTAATTTAACTTTAATATTCATGCATTTTACTTACATTAAATATAATCTAATCATCCTTAAAAATATAAGTGGAGCAGCGGCAGTTGATTTCCAACACCCTTTCCTCTGTTCGAACCAGCTACTCCGGGGCCCTTTTGTTTCTGCTCACTATTCTTCGGGATACCGCGGGAACGTGCTGTCTTGCAGGACGATTTATTTTTTTGACGTACTGGATTTTTATTTATCATTTCGGCAACCGCGGTCCCTGCTCGGGCGCCAATTAAACTAAATTTTTATTTTTAGTTCTTTTTTAAAAATTACTTCAGACTATTGTCTGAAGCTTTTCTTTATTTTTTTAAAGTTGCTTAAACAAATATTACAAATGAACTGACTGAAAAACTTAATTATGTTTTTCTTAAAATAATAAATAATTCTATATTCAATAACTTCAACCAGACGCAAGGTCAGCAATGTTCCAGTTACATTTAAAAGTATTGCAACATAAGTTTAATACCTTTGTTGCTAATTCGCTTAAGTAAGCTTTATCGTTGAATGACCTGAAGTAATTAATTTTAAGTTTAAATATTTTGTTTCTTAACTTATATATATAAATATATTATATGGGCAATTTCGTGTCAAGTGACCCAATTTTTAAAATCGATGTCTTCCGATTTGGAAGAAGGTTAGTACTATTGGATAGTATGCCAGAAACAAATTTTCAGCTCTATCAGTCAAGAACTGCCAGAGTTAGAGGGGGTCAAAGTTGGACATTTTGGTCATACAGGGTTTTTTTAAAATGTGTGTAATTTTTCACCTATTGGTCCTAGCAAAAATTTTCCAAAGGATATTAAATAGCTATTTCTTCAATCTTTCCAAAAATATTTTTTTAATTAAAAAATTTTTTTTTAATTTTTTTTAAATTATTTTTTTTTTTTCAAAATGGGCCTTTTTTTGCTCAAAAGAAAGCTTATATAATTTCCTTTAAGGCCTTTATAATCGCTTAATGGGATACGAGTGGGATACCTATCAAAAAAATTGTTTTTTAACTCAAGAATAAGATTTTTCAATATTATTTCAATATTTTATTTATTACTTATAATACCAAATAACAATAATAATAAAAAATTTAATAAAATTAATATATAAATTTTGAAAGTGCCAATCTTTCGTCCTTCTTATTTATTGCCTTTATTTTCTGCTTTTTTGCCAATCCTTTTTTGGGGTTACTAGGTTCTGCTGCTGATTTCGCTGCTGCTTTATTTTTTGGCCTTGGAAAGAAATCGCATTGAGTAGATGCAGAAAACTTTTTCAACTGAAGTCTTCCATCGATAAGTGGTATAAAAGCATGGTATTGAGCTGTACCATCAATTGTTACAGCAGCGTCGAATCTACTCTTCAATGATTTTAATGTTTCCTCATTATCATCTTTGCTACTAAATACTATTTCAGTTTCTTTACAATGGATCTTTGCCCATCGGAATAAAGCGTTCGCATCTAAGATGCGATCTTGATGAGAGCACTGCAGGCTATACCTTGCTGCATTTCGTTTGAGATTTGCTCCTATGCCACTATAAATTTAGATTTTAGATAATTGAGAATTATCTTCTGGTATTCATAAACTGCAGCGGTATCATGTTTTAAATCATCGGATATGATTGCCATACTTTTGTGTTCCAGTTTTTCATCTTCTATGTAGTAAATAACAACTGTGAATATAGTCGCTTGGTCATTATTGAAGTGGAATCCTTGTATGGCATCCTGAATAACACATTTATAGAATGTGATTATACACAGAATTGAAACCTTTGACGTTTAAAAACGCTCAAAGCAGCACTTTAACCTTCCTCATAGAGGGAGAAAAAAAGTATAATGTTTTGCGAATCAAATGTGTTAGAAGCAACAGATATACAGAGTGAAAACTGGCGGTTAAAGCAGAAAAACGAGATGTAAATAAACATTTATTTTGTGTTAAAAAAGGGATAATTTGGAATATTTTTTAATTTCTTCAATGAAAAGTTTAAAGATTCTTAAATATTTAAATATTAATCGAAATGTGGGTGATTTTCGGTCACAATGAATATAGTTTCTTGTGCAAGAGGTAATTAAGAAGCTAAATATTACAAGATCAAAGTAAGACGTACTGCTCATAAAAAATTGTTCTTGCTGAAAGTTGCCAATATTTTTTAATTTCTTGAAAGGAAAAGTTAAAATTGTTATTGCTATTAGTTGTTTTTATTATTTATTAATAGTTTTAGACAAAAATTACATTTTTCATTAACTCTCGCCAATACAAAAACCCACCCCGAAAACTAAAAAAAAAACATAAATAAACAAAACAGAGTTACAATCAGAGAGGGACAGAAATGCTTTTTGGTAATATTTGCTGTCCCTTTCTCAATGGAAGGTTAACTGTCAAACTCTAGTTTCCATTCTGTGTATTTTGTGATACTGATTACGTGCGTATATAAAAGGGCAAGACAAGGCAAGCAGTCAGTCAGTAAGAATTCAGTCAGCCTTGTGTGAAGTTGCGTGTGAACAAAAGAAGTCGTGGTTGTAAAGATGTAGCGAATACTTGTGTGAACTAGTAAAGTGAATAAATAGATTATTATTGTTGTATCGTTAAGTGTGAACAGTGACACAAACGTAGTATGAATAATAAAGGGAGTTTAAGAAAAACTAAACACATATTTATTTTTACTTGGTTTGCAATTAACGAACTCATATTCTAAAAGTTTTTAAAAAGGTAAAAACGTAACAATATATTATATATATATGTATATATTATTATATTATATTATATAAAGAAATTTATTTTATATTATATTGTATAAGTATTTGTTATAAAAAACTTAATCCTCTTCATATTTTCTTGTTTACTTAATTGGATGTTAACAACCCGACTAACGGGTTTTGGCCTGACTTAACACACATTAAGTCGCCGTAGTATAGTAAGTGTGTGTTGGCTTATTAGACATAAAGCCAGATTTCGAGCCCCAGGCCGGACATCAAAACAAAAATACAAAAAGTATTTCTTCGGCGACTTCCTCTCAGCAGATTTCTGGCAAAAACTGAGAGTAAATAAAAATTGCCATGAAAGGTTAGGTTAAGTTAGAGGACGAATACTTGTCAATTAAGACAAGTACAATACCCGGAGATCGAATTGACCCATTGTACAACGTCCTAGTTTCTCACACCACTTATGTTGTGTGTGTTAATTTGAGTGTAGGACGAAACCGGACAAATTCTTAATTTTCTAATAGGCACTGGTTCAAACAAAAATTATATACAACCTTCTTTAGTTAAAAATCCTAAATACTAAATGAAAAATTCTTTTTTACAAGCTCGGTGGGAGGAAATAACAAAATCACTCACCACACTTTCATAAATTCATTTGGAAAACACGCCGATAGATTAAAATTCTTTCTATTGCCAACACTTAAACGATTCCATGGTAGTTTAGGAAAGGATATCCTAAGAGACCTATCAGTTGTTATTTACTCCGCAGAAAACTACATGTTAATAAATAGAATCAGTGAAAACATTAATATTAGAACAGACCACTTGACAGAACAGCAAAGAGACAAATTAGAAGACGTTATGAAAAAATGATGAAATGATTCTGGTTTTCAAATTTCTGACGATGTACAAAAATGCTATTCTGTTTGTAATTATGGAAAATTGAATGTTTGCATACGAGAGTAGCTTGAATCATTAATGTATTCACAAGATGCGTCAGTTGACACAAACAATTTTTTTTGCATGTACATTAGGGTGGCCCCAAAATAAAAGTTGCGAATGTTCCCGACTAAAATGAAAGTTTGATTCATTCTAAGACAACGTTTCTCAAAATTTTTGTCCTGGGGTCAATATTTGGTGAGCTGGATCAAAGGATAAAAAGGTCCTTTTTTGAGGTTTTTTAGACTTTTTTCATATTTCTTCCAAAGGGACTATATATAAATTTGGTATCATATGAAAGGTCTTTAAGAGGCGCTTTCAACAGGTTATCAGAAATTTAAAAAAAAATTTTGATAATTCAAAAATTTTGAAAATTTCTGACAAAATTCTTGTTTTTTTTAAATTTTTCATAGAATTTACTTAACTAAATTGTTGAAATTTCTTGATTATAAAGACCATGTAATTTAACTAAAATGGTTTTTTCCGTTTTTCAAAATTCAATCTAGTTCAATTTTTTTTTAAATTTTTTTTAAACCTAATTTCTTCTCTATCTGACAATCTCTGTTAACTCAATTCATATATGTAATGGGCATCAAAGTAACGCAAATTTTATAAGCTTTCCATTGATGTATAATTTCTTATACTTTTATTTGGTTATACAACGAATATTTCAATTTAAACCAAAACATTTGCGATACATCCCTCTATAATGTAATTTTCTTGTTATTCCTTAAGAATGTGGTTGTTTATTTTAAGCAGCAAATGAAAAACTGTTTATTACATATATTTTGACATTGTTTAGTATATTATTTGCTTAATGATAAATATTGGTTAATAGTTGTAACTAAAAAATATAAATTCATAGAAAATATTTTAATATTAACATAAGTTTTTTCATTTACATTTATTAACGAATGCGTTTACATGAGTGTATTCTGTTAGCAATATGAGAAGGTCGATTTTTTCCGATTACTGAAAGCATGGATTGACTACTGACAAAATGATTTTTTTTTTGTAAAAAATAAAAAAGATATTTTTTGGCTTTAAATTTTACTAGTTATCATTGGTTTAATACAATTCCTTCATTACTTTAAAAATAAACAACAAAAAACATCAACATTAAAAAATTATTATTATCATTACGGAATAACAAGAAAATTACATTATAGCGGGATGTATCGCAAATGTTTTGGTTTAAATTGAAATATTCGTTGTATAACAAAATAAATTATACATCAATGGAAAGCTTATAAAATTTGCGTTACTTTGATGCCCATTACATATATGAATTGAGTTAACAGAGATTCTCAGGTAGAGAAGAAATTAGGTTTAAAAAAAATTTAAAAAAAAATTGTACTAGATCGAATTTTGAAAAACGGAAAAAACCATTTTGGTTAAATTACATGGTCTTTATAATCAAGAAATTTCAACAATTTAGTTAAGTAAATTCTATGAAAAATTTAAAAAAAACAAAAATTTTGTCAGAAATTTTCAAAATTTTTGAATTTTCAAAATTTTTTTTAAAATTTCTGATAACCTATTGAAAGCGCCTCTTAAAGACCTTTCATATGATACCAAATTTATATATAGTCCCTTTGGAAGAAATATGAAAAAAATCAAAAAAACCTCAAAAAAGGACCTTTTTATCCTTTGATCCAGCTCACCAAATATTGACCCCAGGACAAAAATTTTGAGAAACGTTGTCTTAGAATGAATCAAACTTTCATTTTAGTCGGGAACATCTATACCTTATTTTTTCCCCATACAAACGGGGCCACCCTAATGTACATATAAGCAATGCAATAGAAAGTTCAACAATTTCAAAGAATGAAAATGTCGTACTAAAACGCAAAATGACACCTTGGGTTAATGGTAACTTATGTAAATTAATTGCTTATAAGAAAAAATTGTTGAAACTAAGAAAGTTATATGCCGAGAACGAATGTATAAAAAATCAACTTAAAAAAATAAGCAATAAGCAGTTAAAAAAGCATATAAAAATTCATTAAACAACTACTATGCCAGTAATTTGATAAATCTACACAATAATCCTAGGAAAACTTAGAAGTTCATTAATGATATTAGAGATATTAGAGATTGTCATGGTAATGCCATTTTAGAATGCGTATTTTTAACATCGGTACGAAATTTGAGTCAATCTATTAATGAAAATCCTGCGAATGTCTTTAATTATCTGAAAACCTTACGTCCTCGTACTAGATTTTCTTGAATTTTACAACCCCCGAAGAAGTTGAAAATTCAATATTAAGTCTTTCGTTCAACAAAAGCTGTGGACATGACAACATATCACCTAAAGTTTTTAAAAATTGCGGTAGTTTTCTTGTATCCCATTTGGTTAAATTTTTTTAATAATATTATAAATTCAAAAATATATCCGGACACCCTAAAAATACATAAAGTGATACCGATACCCAAAGGAAAAAATTCTACTGTAATTTATCAGGTTCGTCCAATATCAGTTTCGCCAGTAGTCAATAACCTTCTTGAAAAAATTATACATAATCAATTATCAACATTGATGAAAATAACTTGCTTAATGAGGAAGCAGTTATTAATGTTCAGAATTGCATTTGCAGTCTGGTTTTGACTGTGATCTAGTGCAAACGTACAAAATTTCTGCGATCTCCAAAGTGTTTAAAAAATAAAACGAACAAAAATATATATATAATATCAAATATAAAAACAATTGTCTTGCAACAATTGAAAACATATATTAAAAAAAAAAAGTTCAAAAATAAAAACAGTTAAAATTAACAAGAACAATTTGAATATTCAAATTCTTTTGAATAAAAACAATTTACATTGTTATCATGAATACTGATAGCAATGATAGTAGCGATGATGATGATCTGTGCTGGCAGGTAGTCACATCGTCAAAAACAAGAAAAAGAAAACAAAGTGAACCGCCAAAAATGTTTTTGAACAAGAGACAAAATATTAAAAAAAATTCAGAACTTACTGAAAATAACAACAACGCATCTACATCACAAAATAGCAATAAAATTTTTGCTACACAGAAGAATGTCAACAACAATGCTAGTAATGTAAGTTCAAATAGATTTTCAAGCTTAAGTGAAGATGATGAAGCTGAAATTGATAATGAAAAAACAGCAAATAACAATGTTCCTAAAGCCCCTCCAATAATTATACCTAATGTTTCAGACATTAGTGCCATGATTAAAACTTTTAATAAAATAATTCCATCCACCTTGTTTAATTACAAATCATTAAGGGACGGACAAATAAGAGTTATGGTCAAAGATATTGACAAATATAGAGCTTTAGTTACATTTCTAATAGACAAAAATATTAAATTTCACACGTATCAACTGAAACAGGAAAGATCGTATAGAGTAGTTGTAAAAAATCTACATCCTTCGACACCAAGCGATGACATAAAAAATGCTATCGAATCTTTGGGACATAAAGTTAGAAATGTCGTTAATATTAAAAGTAGAATTACAAAAATTTCTCTACCAATGTTCTTCGTAGACTTAGAACCAGACACAAACAATAAAAATATATACGACACTAAAACGCTTTGCAATGCAGTTGTTAACATAGTACCACCCAAGAAAACGGAAGATCTAGTACAATGCCACCGTTGCCAAGAGTTTGGTCATACAAAAAGCTATTGCAGGAAGTCGGTAAATTGTGTTAAATGTGGACTGGGTCACTTAACTGCCTATTGTACCAAAGATGCTGATGCTGCACCGAGATGCGTAAACTGTCTACAAAGCCATCCAGCGAGCTATAAAGGCTGTATTGTTTACAAAGAACTCCTAAAAAAGAGAGTTCAACTGAATAAAAATAATAAACATTACAACTACACTTATAATTATAAAAGTGAGGATTATCCTAACTTAAGCAATAAAGCTTGGAATTCAAATATACCCGAAAACAATGTAACGTATTCTGAAGTTGTTAAAGATAACCGACAAAGTTCTTTTGAAAGACTAGAAAACTTGATACAGAATCAAATAGAATTAACAAATAAATTAATAAACATGATGACACTTTTAATTGCAAAATTATGCAATTAAACTTAAATATTGCAATATGGAATGCTAACGGGCTTTCTAACCACACACAGGAAGTTGAATTATTTCTTAAATTACATTTCATTGATATCATGTTAGTGTCTGAGACACATTTTACCACCAGATCCTTTTTCAAAATAGGAGGATACGAATTAATAACAGCGAACCATCCAGACGATAGAGCACATGCTGGAGCAGCAATTTTAATAAAATCTTCATTAAAATATGAAGTTTTAGATGAAGTAAGACAACCATATCTTCAAGCTGCATGCATTAGAATCAAATGTGATCATAACTTTATTGCCTTCAGTGCTATTTACTTTCCACCACGATTTTCTGTTAAATGTCAGGAATTTAATAACTTTTTGTAGCAAATTGGGACCAAAATTTTTCGTGGCAGGTGACTTTAATGCCAAACATCAATGGTGGGGATCGAGATTAGTGAACCCTAAAGGTAGCGAACTCTACAAGTGCATAATGAACAACAATTATTCTGTTCTCTCAACGGGAAATCCAACATATTGGCCCGCAGATCCAAGAAAGATACCAGATCTTCTAGACTTTGCTGTAATCTCCGGAATTTCTAGTCAACTATTTCAGATTGAAGATTTAAATGAACTAAGCTCTGACCATATACCACTTTTAGTTACTTTTAATACTGCAATACAGTCAGATATGATAAGGCATAAAATTATTAACTATAAAACTGACTTGAAGTCGTTTGGCATCTTCGTTGAAAGGAACATAAATTTAAATATTCCATTGAAATCTCAGCAAGATATAGACGATGCTGTTGAAAATCTTAATAATGTAATTCACGAAGCTGGGTTTTTATCATCTCCAAGGACTGAAAATCAACCTATCCACAATCAAATTATTTTAACTTCTGAAATCAGAAGACTTTTAATTAATAAGAGAAGGCTTAGGAAAATATGGCAAAATAGTAGGAATCCTTTTGATAAACGAAATTTTAATAAAGCTGCCAAAGACCTTAAAATTGCACTTTATAACTTTAAAAATGAGCAGATTGGTAGCTACCTCGAAAACCTCAATACAAATAATATTAAGAATAATGAGTTTTCTTTGTGGAACGCTACAAAATATATAAAAAGACCTACGAGAAGAAATGTTCCAATAAAAGATATTGATAATGCGTGGTGTAAAACCGACAAAAGTAAGGCAGAAGCGTTTGCTCGTCATCTAGAAAGCACCTTTCAACCTCATGTAAATACAAATCCCTATGTTAACGAAATTAATGACTTCCTGGATAGTGCTTGTCCTATGGACTGGCCAATTAAACATGTATCTCCAAATGAAGTTGGAGAAGAAATTAGAAAACTGAACTGCAAAAAGTCTCCTGGATATGACAGTATAAATGGTAAAGTGATTCAAGCATTGCCAAAAAAAGGTATACTTTTTCTGACATATATTTATAATTCAATGCTTCGATTAAATAAGAAAATAATTTAACATCTTATAGACCAATAAGTTTACTGTCTTTATTCTCCAAAATATTCGAAAGAATATTTATGAAAAGATTATTGCCAGTTTTAGAGAAGTCTAATATCATTCCTGATCACCAGTTTGGTTTCAGGAACAAACATGGCACTCCAGAACAATGCCATCGTATCGTCGGATTTATAAGAGATACTTTGGAAGCCAAAAAATATTGCTCAGGAGTGTTCTTAGATGTACAGCAGGCTTTTGATAGAGTGTGGCATATTGGACTATGCTACAAACTGAAGAAATTACTTCCAACACCGTTTTATTTACTTTTGAAATCATATTTGACAGACAGAAGTTTCTTTGTTAAGGTCAAATGGACATTCTCTCATATATATGATATCAAAGCAGGAGTCCCTCAGGGTAGCGTGCTTGGACCAATCCTATATACAATTTTTACTTCAGATATTCCGGTTATTGAAAACGTTTTAGTCGCAACCTATGCAGATTACACAGCCATTTTAACAGCTGATATTTGCCGAACAATGCATCAAATATTCTTCAAACTGAACTAAATGAAATTGAAGCTTGGTTAAACAAGTGGAATATCAAAGTCAATAGCGATAAGTCCACACATGTCACATTTTCCCTACGACGGGGTAACTGCCCTGTAGTACGTATGGGCAATAATCCTATCCCTCAAAAGGACTGTGTTAAGTATTTAGGATTGTACATTGATAGGAGGTTAACATGGAAGGATCATATAAAAGCAAAAAAGCAACATTTGAATATAAAAACAAGACGCCTATTTTGGCTAATAGGTCCAAAATCTCGATTAAATTTGCGGAACAAAGTTATGATTTATAAAACAATTTTAAAACCAGTCTGGACATATGGAATACAACTTTGGGGAACAGCCAGCAACTCAAATATTGAAATACTGCAAAGGTATCAATCAAAAACGCTGAGATCTATTGTCAACGCTCCATGGTTTGTTTAAAATTTTTCAATCCACAATGATCTATTCATTCCAAAGGTTGCTGACGAAATAAGAAGGCTAAGTGAGAAATATTTACAAAGATTAATTTACCACAACAATCCATTAGCCATTGCTCTTCTAGATGACACCAATGAAGTAAACCGATTAAAAAGATATCACATTTTGGATTTGCCATTCCGAAATTAATTAGTTATTTATTTCTATTACTTGTATATATTTGCCGTTTATGAATTATTTATTTTAGTAACTTTGAATTGTACATATAACAACTTTTATATTATATTATAATATTATCAGTATACAAATTGTATTAGTATATTGTTGTTCTCAGTGGATAAATAATATTATCTTATTATATCAAATTTACTTATTATCCTTAAATGGATAGATTGTAAATAAAAATTGCAAAAAAAAAAAAGAATTGCATTTGCAAAATGATTGATGAGGGTAACAATGCCGTTGTTGGAATTTTCTTTGACTTGTCGAATTCTTTTGATATTATTGATCATGAGATCTTGAAAAAACTTAAACTTTATGGCGTTAGTGATAATGAACTTTTATTATTTCAGTCATATCTGAAAAGTAGAAGGCAGTTCGTTCAAGTCCATAATCAGAAAAGCATTTTAGGACCAGTTAATTTTGGGGTACCACAAGGAAGTGGTTTAGGTCCCTTGGTTTTTGTTATATATGAACGATATAAAAAATTTGGAGCTAACAGGTAAAATGTATATGTATGCAGATGATATATATATTTTCTATCCATATAAACATGAGTATGCAGTTAAACCATATATAGAGCGTGATGTAGCCCGTGTAGTCGAAAATATGCGAATAAATAAACTTTTTCTTAATTCAGGTAAGACTAAATTGATTCTATTTAGACCACATGTGCGATTTAACTCTGACTTCGGTGTACATATTAATGGCAAAGAAATCGAAGAAGTATCCTCAATTAAATATTTGGGGAATGCCCTGGTAGTCTAGTGGGTAGTGTGCTAGACTATTAGCGTGAGGGTCGTGGGTTCGATTCCCACCAGAGACTCTGGCAGCGTTACCGTTGGAAATTTTGAAGAAGTCGCACAAAAAGGGGATTTTTGAAAAAAAAAAGTCGCACATAAAGGGTATTTTGGCAGTAAAAAGGGGCAACATTTTTAAAAGAAAAGAAAATGAACTAATATAGATAAAAAAATTAATTTTTATTGGATTTTGTAATGTACATTAGCCAACATATAATAAGTTTATTTTTTAATAATTTTCCCAATTTTTATAATAGAAACAAATTTTTAACCAAAAATTAATAAGCCTAAACAAAAATACGAATTTTTTTAAAATTATTTGTTCTGTTTTATTTCTTGATTGAATTTCATTCAAATTTATGAACGTTAGAACATTTAAACTTCAAAAATAAAAAATGCACTTTTAAATTTATAAAAATTCCATTAAATAAAACTTTTTTGCTAACCCACTATATAATAATACAAAACACAAAACAAAACTATTATTATAACTAAAAAACAGTTCATTAAAGATAAATAAAAAATTATACAAAATTGCGTATATTGTAACAAATTAAAAAAAAAAATAAAAAAAAATATAATATATATTTTAAAATAAAAATACAATTCAAAATTATACAAAATTACTAATTACATTTCAAATAATTAATATAATAAGACTTAGAGTACATAGTATTTGTAATTTTTGTATTAAACAAACTCAGATCAAAAAATTAAACATTAATACTAATTTTGTTACAACGGTTTATTTTAGAAGTAAATAGAAACATTTTGTAATAACTTAAATATATAGTCTTACATTTTATATTATGTTATTTATTTATATGTCATAATATATCACAATTTTATGAAAAAATATATCTTAATGGAAGGCACATTTTTTATAACTTTATTGTTCAGGTATGGAAAATAAAAATTCTGAAATTTAGATTTTTTCAAACCAAAACAACAACAATAATCAAATTACAGAAACTAGTTTATAGATTATTCAACAGACTAATCAATAGAATAGTTTATAAGTTATTTAATACACCAGTCCATAGACTAGTAGTAGTCTATAAAATAGTCGATCGAATAAACCATTGACTAATACAGTTGATTAATTCATGGTCTATTTAAAAAACTAGTTCATATGCTATTTAAAAGACCACAGAAGTCAATAGACTGGTCAATATATTATATCATATACTAGTATAATATATTTACTACTCTATAGACTACTATACATATATGTGGACTGGTCTATTAAATAGCCTTTGAACTAGTTTTTTAAATAGTCAATGAACTAGTCTACTGGTGTTTGAACTGGTGTATTAAATAACCTATAAATCTACTCTATATTGACTAATCTATTAACAAGTCTATAAACTAGTCTGTGTAATTTATTCGTAGTTCTATGAAATACTTAGGAATTAGGATGCAGCGATATTTCTCAATGTCAAAAAGGACTATATTACTTAATTTTCCATGATTGTTTTGGTTTATATATTTTACAAAATGAGTTTTTATATATATTTCACAGTTATATTAGTATATTTACATTCGATTAAATTATTTTTTTGATAAATTAATTCTGTACTTTTTTTATAAGTTCATCGTCAGGCACCCAATTTTCCAGGTCCATGTGTCCACTTTTAACCTATTCGATAACTTATTTTTCATTAATGTTAGTTTCGAAAAAATTCTTTCTGCCGACGCACTACTATATGGCAGAGTAAATACGTAAGTAACAAATTCATATAAATTAGGATAAAAATAATTATTAAGCCTATTTTTTAAATTACCAATTTTATGCCCAATTTCTTCTGGTTTTGTAATTTTAAAGATATTTTCATATGATATATCATTCATTTTGGTTTCTAATATTTTTAATTGTTATATAAATATATCAGGTTTACTTTTTCTAAAAAAGGGGAAAAAAGGGTCAAAAATCTTGAAAAGTGTCAGATTTAGTTCATTTTAGTAAGGGGGCACAAAAAGTGGCGGGGTCGCTGAAAAAGTGTCAAATTGCGACTTTAGTCGCTCAACGGTAACGCTGGACTCTGGTCTGTGACACTACACCGAGCATATGGTCAAAGTTACTCAGCACGTATAGAATTAGAGTATAATTTGTAATTGTATTGTAATTAATAAATAAATAAGTATTTGGGACTGCATTTACAATCTAATCTTGCGAGGGATCAACATATAAAGTAAGTAGAAAATTTCACCTGCTATTGGATTACTATATAAATTTAAATACAAATTTGATCAACCCACAAAGTTACTGATTTATCAAAGTGTAATGCAAAGCCACATTAACTACTTAGCTTCAATTTATGCACACAAAAAGAGCGTTGAAGTCAGTTCTCTACAACGACTACAGAATATAGTAGATCTTTGTAAACTGAACATTTTCATCAATCCTACCAATACGTGGTACTAACAAGTTACAAATGTCTCCACAATATAGACCACTATACAATACGTTTCGCTCAAGGTCATAATCCCTATAATACTCGAAATAGTCGACAATTGAGAGTAGCTTTTTGCCGTACAGAGATAACAAGACAGTGAATTGAGTACTCAGGTAGTAAAGTAAAAAAATAGTAAAATCCTGTTCTACACTTTCGAATTTTAAAAGATTATTAAAAGGATTTTTGAAATCAAATATCGAAAATATGATATAAACTACAGCTTCTGTTATAAATATTTTATTTTTAAGTAAATATTTATATGTCCTTGTTTTCATTTTATTCTCAATATAATTTATTTATTTATATATTTTATTGTTAACTTTATTATGCTATTTTTTGATTACTATGTATATATTAATTTGAATTAAATGTTGCCAACTAGCCTCTATAATGCCTATTGGCGCTGAGGCATTATTAGATTTTGTATACATTTTTAATTGAATTAAATGAAATAAAATAAAAAAAAAACATAAATAATTGTTCAGTGAACCAGACGAAAATCTGATGTATACAAAAATGTCAAACCAGTTCTGAATTTTTCTTTATTATAAGTATTAAAAATACTTTAAATTTTTAAATTAAACAAAATTATTACAAATACTGATTAACGAAATAATTCAAAATTAATACATTTTCGTTTAAAAATATTTTCATATAATATCTTTAATATTGTATAGCTGTAGTCCTTTATAAAACAACGTTTTCTGCAGCTGGGTTGACTTCACGATTAGAATTCGAAAGTCGTCCGCATTTCTCAGCATATATAGTTGGCTTTCTCCCACATATTTAATCTGCTCGCATAGGTATTTAGGCGCGTCACCTTTCTTCATTTTCCTAAGAAACATTAAGGTGTTAAACTATAATCTTTGTTTTATATTCATCCATTTCAGATCGTAGAGCATTGTATTTGTATGCGTATACCGATCGCATTTTAATATTACCCTCATAGCTTTATTTTGAAGATTCTGCATTCTTGTCAGTTGAATTGCGGTACTGCATGTATACAATATGGTGGAACCGTATTCAAAGTGCGGTTTAATTATATTCCTGGCAACTTGCTTACATGTAAAATCAATGTGTTCATTTATGTTTAGTTTTTTGTCAATTATAAAACCTAGGTATTTTATATGCTTACCCTTTTCTATTATGAATTATTTATTTTAAATACATCGCCAGAATTTATTTATGTTTATTTCCATTATTTTTGTTTTGTTCTCGTTTAATTTCAATTTATTCATTTTAAGCCATTCATTTATTTTCTGAACATCGTATTTCATGTTATTTTGGCATTCTTTATCAATTTTTGCTACTGTATATATAAGGGTGTCATCACCGTACAATACAACTTTGCATCTTTCCAATAGTTTTGGCATATCATTTATATATAATATTGTTACGTTTTTACCTTTTGAGTTCGTTAATTGCAAACAAATGTGTTTAATTTCAGTTAAACTCTCTTTATTCTTTACACTACTTTTGTGTGCCACCGTATACAACTTAACGATACAACAATAATAATCTGTTTATTCACTTTACTAGTTCACACAAGTATTCACTGGATCTTTACAACCACGACTTATTTTGTTCACACGCAACTTCACACAAGGCTGACTGGATTAACTCTGACTGCTGCCTGATTTGTCCAGCCCTTTTATAGTCCGACACAACCAGTCTAACGAACATTCTTGAAGTGGAAGGTTCGTGATCTCGCCTTCTCGAGAGCTCTATTGCTAATACATTGTTGTTTGTGTACTTTGCTTATGTTGTCTATCCCTTTTTTGTCACATACATGTTATTGTTCGTACCAGGCGCAACCAGGTGCGTCGTACATATGTGTGTGTGCAGCTTTAGATAATCAACACGTTCATTGTATTCTTAGTGTTAATGTGTAGTTGTATCGTGTGGCTATTGTTTATCGTTTTTGTTGTTAAACGATATTAGGTCGTTTCGATTTGCGTAACAATATAAACAATAAAGCACCTAAAGTCAAACCTTGTGGTACTCCGAAATTGTTAATCGCTTCCTCAGACACAGTATTATTTAATTTGTTGTTTGCGTTCGGTTTTCTATGTATGACTTGAACCATTCTAATTCCATTTGTTTTATTCCAAACATATAAAGTTTTTTAGCATGGTATCTCTGTCAATAGTCTCAAAAGCTCTTTTTAAATCAAGAAATATCGCCATCTATTTGCTTTTTCTACAGCCTTCCATTCACTTATAACATAATTCACTGTAGTTTCACATGAATGCTTTTTTCGGAAACCTGATTGTCGTTCAGATATATACCGTGATATTCAATAAACAGCTCAAGTTGTATCTTAAGTGTATTTATAGGTCGAAATTCCTATAATTTTCTTGTCTTGGGCACTTTTTCAATCGCTGTTATCATTGATCTTTTCCAATTTTCCGGAAATATACCAGTTTCCAATGATATATTAATTATTCTTAGCAAAACATATCCTAATACATTCCAATTATCAATTATTATTTTATTTGAGACACATTGATGGCCAGGCTTATTTTTCATCTGTTTCACAATGTCCTCAAGTTCTGCAATGTTTATCTTACGGAATTTAAATAAATTGTTCGGTTCACACGTTACTTGACTAACATATTGCACTTTATAGATTGACTGTCTTATGCTACTTATACTATCAATAAAAAATGTGCTAAACTTATTTACTATATCACAGTTATCACTATATTCTACCTGGTCAAATATCACAGTTATTAGTTGAATTTTCTTTCTTATTAAGTACCAGGGTTTCAAACTGTTTCCACATTTGTCTCTGAGTACATGCATTGTCTATTTTTGTATTTATGTAATTGTTTTTACTATTTTCAATCTGCACTTTGTATCGATTCCTAATTATTTTATATTCAGCCCAAGCTTGACTAGAGTTCTCAATTTTAGCTTTAAAATACTTTATTATTTTCTCTCTTTTCATTGTCTGCAATTCTGTGTTGTACCATTTATTAACTTTATTATTTAAATGTGTCTGTTTCTAATTGTTAATCTCTGTATTGCACTTTTTAGACCGCTATCAAATAAATTAACATTTTGAATCAAATCTTTGCAATCGTCATATTTTATGATGTCTTTCAGCATTGCATTAAACGTATGCTTATCGTATCTAAATACATTTATGGTTCTTGCCTCGTTTTTCATGTTGCCTATTCTCGCTAAAGATATGTTAATAACCTCATGGTCAGAAATTTTGTTTGTCTTAGAATTTTCTGATGTTATCTCATAATTCTTGGTTATCACGTAATCTATTATAGTGCTTGAATTTTTCGTCACCCGAGTGTATTCGTTAACTTATTGTCTAAGGATATTGTCATTAATTATACTTCTAATTCTATTTCCATATAAGGAGTTTATTCCAGTCAATATTAAAATCTCCGGCAATTAAAATATCACAGTTATTATCACAGATTTCTTCAATTGTTTGCTCAAAAAGATCACATAATTCAGATTTGCTATAGCTGGGCGATCTATATATTGTACCAATTAAAATACTTGTTATAAGTAGCATTGCAGAATAACATCCAATATTTTAAATCGTAATTTTTTTCAATAGCCTTTGTAACATTCCAGTGTCTTTTAAAATATAAAATAACTCCTATTCTGAATGGCGTGGATAACGAACTTAAGTTATCATAACCATGTAATGAAATTCTTTTTCTTCTATATTTTTAGTCAAGTGTGTTTTAGACAATATTAACGTGATTATAATTAAAATTAACGTGATTATAATTTATTTATTTATTTTATTTATTTACATATTAGCTTATAATTAAAATTATAAGAAAATATAAGACTAGAGCTTTAGCTCAACACTTAAGATTAAATTAATACTAATTAGATAAATATTATATTATTATAAAGATAATGAATAAAATATAAGAGGTAAACTTTAAATTAAAACTATGAATAATAAATTAAAAAAATTCTTAAAAATACTATTTATACATTTGTACAATGTCCAATCAGTTAAATTAAATTATAAATATTAGTAAATTTGAGGAAATGAATAATGGCACTTAAGTTATCTATTGTTGGGGTTGATAAATACAGCTTTGGATTTGAATTATTGAAGAATTGTTGACGTGAATTAGTAAATTTTGGACATGTTGATATTATACGGTCCAAGTTATTGGAATGAGTAATATTACAGTTACACACATTCCGAATAGATTGGTTCATGAGGTGAACATGTGACATTCTGATATGAGACAATCTGAGCCTAATTAATTTAATTTGATCCTAACGAGACAATTTATCTTGGCAGTCTTTAATATAATCATATATCGTTAAATTTGGAGAGTTGATCTCCTTATACCTAGATGATGTTGGTAATGAGGTTACACCTTCCATTTTGAAGTAGTTATTCAAGAACATAATAATATCCTTTTTGTAGAAATTTTGGGTTGTAATTAATGGGCTGATCAGCGTATTTTTCGCTGAAACATCAGCGAATTCATTCCCAGGAATGCCGGAGTGTCCAGGGATCCAAATTAAACGAATTCTTGGGTATGATTGCATTAAATCGTTCCTAATAAATGTAGCGTAATATTCATTGTTATTTATATTTAATATTGATTTTATGCAAGATAATGAATCTGTACATATTGCAAATTTTCCTTGCCTAACCTTGACAAATTTAATCGCTTCGAAAATTGCGATCAACTCTGCAGAAAATATAGATGAATAGCTTGGTAAAATTGAAGATTTTATAATTTCATGTTCATTTACAATACTGTAGTCTACACAATCATCATTTCTTGAACCGTCAGTATAAATAAAATTAAAGCATTTTAGACGTTCTTTCAACTCACAAAATAGTGCTTTAAACTGAGAGGGTGATGTAATATCCTTAGAAAAGTTTGCAAGAGTTATATCTATAACGTTATAACCATGGTGGTTCTCCTTTATTTTTAGGACAAACCGAATACTGTGTGGGTAGTTGTAGGGTTCTACAAATTTCTAAAGTTTTTTGAATTGTTGAATTTATTCTTAAATTCTTTTTCCTATTTTTCATGTTTTTACAAACTCGTTGTATTGATGGAGTGTTCTGTATTGATTTAAATAATCTTGATGTTGCCAAATTTCTGTGAGTTTTTAATGGTAAAATTCCAGATTCAGTTAGCATGTTGTTAGTTGGGGTCGAGCGGAATGCTCCTAAATATAACCGTATAGATGCGTTTATGATCCGTTCAATCTTTCCCAATACAGTTTTAGGCACGTACCCGAAAAAAGGCAAGGCATAATTAATTTTAGATAAAACAATAGATCTTGTTATTGATATTAAAGTAGTTGTGTTGCAATTAAATCTCTTACTTGACAAACATTTTACTATATTCAATTGTTTCGAAAGTGATGACGTGAGGTTTTCGACGTGTGTGTTCCATTTATAACGATTATTAAAGTACAATCCTAAAATCCTGAGGTTATTAACCTCTATTAGTTGAAAATTATTTAGTAGCAATAATGGTCTACACTTAAATTTTCTTCAAAAATGGATGTATTTGCATTTTGAGGCCGACAGGACCGCCCCGGAATATTGACGCCAATCAATAATATCCTGGAAAAGACAGTTTACATCAACTACAGGATTTATTTTCCTATTTGATCTTATAATAATGTTAGAGTCATCAGCAAAGGCAGTGAAATCGATTTCTTTGTGTAATGATAATATAGTACAGAGTTTATTATATGCGATTAAAAACAGAATTACAGAGAGGGCGAACCTTGAGGTATTCCATTATGTAAGGGAAAAGAATTAGAATGATGTTTGCCAATATTCGGTCCAATTTTCCATGACCTTAGTTGATCAACAATGGTGTGGATACCTATTTTATCATAAGCTTTTTCAAAATCTAAAGAAATGAGCGTAAGGTATTTTCTAAATGAAATGTTGTTAGCAATCTGATGGTCTATATAAAGTAGAGCATCAGTTGTTGAATTTCCTTTTTTAAAACCATATTGATGACTATTCAATAGTTTGTGTTTTATTACAAACCACCATAGTCTGTATGAAATAATCTTGTCAAGAACTTTTGCCAAACATGGATTAAGAGATATAGGTCTGTATGGTGCGGGTATAGTTTTATTATATTTAGGTTTTAGGATGGGTATTACAATATTATTTTTAAATTGTTGTGGTATAAAATTTCTAAAAATTTGGTTAAATAATGACAACACTCTTAGTTTTACTGTGTATGGTAATTGTTTGATCATGGCATATGGATCCAAACCCGGAGATTTGCCTTTTAGCTTGGAAAGAGATGATTCAAATTCTACATAACTAATATTACGTTCTATTGCCTTTGCCTCCGTACTTGGAACAATTTCAGATGTATTGGAGATTAATGCTTTCTTCTTTTCATTAAAGTCAAATGAAAAATTCTCATCTTTGGAATTTTTAGACCAAAATTTACACAAAATTTCAGCAATTTCTATTCTATTATCAGTGAAGTTAGACAATGTGTTGTCGATTGCAATGGAATTTATTTGATGTGTACTTTTATAACAAGTGAATGATCGAATGTTTGACCAAATATTTTCTGTGCTAGATGATGGATTTATTGATGATGTTAATTTTTGTATTGATGCGTTTTTAGCATATTTAATTTCTCTTTTAAGTAAAGCGTTTGTCCTTTTATAATTTATAATGTTAGTTTTAGACATATTTCTATTAAAAGTTTTCCACTCTCGTTTTTTAATTTCCTTAAGATTCTAAAGGTTTTTATTCCACCAAGGGACTGATCTTAGATTATTTATTTTAATGGACGTATTTGGTATAGAATCATTTGCTGCCTGGTTAATTATTCTACATATATTTCCAGTCTCCTTGTTAATATTGGAAGATACTGGTCTTTCCGAACTGTATTTCCTACTGTTCAAAATGTATTTCATCCAATTAGCTTTCCCAATATTATATCTAGGTTTATAGTAATCAATTTTATTTCTGTGATGTAAAAAAGGAAATTGTAATCGACAGTGATCACTACTGAATGGTGTTTTCTCTATTTCCCATTCTGCTGCAGTGGCAATGTCAGGGGATCAAAAGGATAAATCTACGTGTGAGAGCGAATTGTGAGTATTAATATGAGTCGGAGATCCATCATTCAATATTAAATAATGAGAATTATTTATGAAATTTGCAATCAAAGTACCTCTATTGTTATTAATAGATGAACCCCAATTTGAATGCCAACCATTTACGTCTCCAGTGATTAAACATGGGTGTGAAATGTTACCTAGCACATTTACAAGCTGATTGTAGGTTAGTTTATGATTTGGATGTATATATAATGATATTATCTTGAATTTTTTCCTAGAAATTACTTCTAGGCAGATTGCATCAAAATCGTCTGAAAGGATAATTTGTCTATGTTCCACTGATTTGTGGACTAAAATGCGTACACCGCCGTACCTTGTAGGTGATGTGTTTTTAGAAAAGAGGGTGTAATTAATTGGGACGGGAATGTTACTGATAGAGTGTAAATGCATCTCTTGAAGAGAGATGACTTTAGGAGCTTTTTTCCTGATTAACAGAAGAATATCGTTATAATTATTAATGTAACCATTGATATTCCATTGTACAATATTAAATGAAGACATGATAAGTTAATAATTTACAATTAAGAAATAAGATTAGTTTTAAATAAAGATGAGTATGTACAATAATGATTTTCAACATAACAAAAATAATAAGTTAAGTTTTAATAAAAAGAGTTGAAGTGTTAAGTGATAGCAAAAGTAATAAAAGAGTGAAATTATGTGAGACGAAAGAGTTTTTAAGTGAAAGTAAAAATAACGAAAAAGAGAAATTATGTTTGACGAGAGAGTTTTTATAAATAAGCTTATAAAATAAATTATGAGAGAGAATCATAATAACTAATGAGTTAACTAAAATTTATATTTTTGGTCTTTAAAGCGTTCACCAGATAATGTTTTACTTTCTGTTTGTTCCTGTGGTCCTGGGTAGAATAATTACATTTTTGGCGTTGTTCATTTGTTGTGTTGTACCTGTTTCGATTTCTAATATTTCGATGTCAGATGTTGTTTTTGAGAGAGTACTGTTGTCGTCTGATATTTTCTCTGATTGAAATGCATTGTTTATTTGTTCCATTTCATGTTCCGAAATTTCAATATCAGATATGTTGTTGTAATTAACAATTGTGCGTAATGATGATGTTGAATGGTGAGAGCAGCTATGTTGATGCTCTCTATTGTTTGAGTTATTGAGTTTTAGTGAGCACTGTGACGCAATAGTCTCTTTTTGTTCCAATGCAATGCTTACTGATTTTTTATTGTTATTGGTTGCTGATTGCTTGGCAACTGAAGAATATGATACTGATGAAATAGGGTGACGTTGTTTATAAATAGAAATTGCTGTTTTTCTGTTTACTTTTTCTAATGTTATTATTGTTTGTATTTCACGTTCTTTTAAGAATATTGGACACTTTTTATCATATGCAGAATGATTGTGGCCCAAAGAATTAAATTCTCTGCAGTTTGAACATTGTTTTGTTTCCAAGCAGAGCTCGTTCTCACTTGTATGGAAATGTTGAGAGCAATTCGGGCGTGTTTTTGAGTTTTTATATATTTTTGCTATATGACCATATCTTAAGCATTGTTTACATCTGAGAGTTAAGGGGATATATGTTCGTATTTTTACACGTTCGTATCCAATGTTAAGCTCGGTAGGAAGAATAGTAGAACCGAAAGTAATTATAATAAGACCGGTTTCTTTAATGACATTATTTACCTTTCTTTTGATTTTCCCAATTTTTATAACATTTTGATTTTTAAGTTCATGTAAAATTTCCTCGTCTGTGATATCTCTTAAATCATAAATTTATTTGCCTGATTGAGATTTTTTGTACGGACTGATATAGTGCCGTTCCTAAGTTTTTTACATTCTGCAACTTCACCCCAAGTACAGTCTATAATTTTTTTAATTAAAGATTTTTTAAAATTAAGGTTTTTGTCTTCATCTGTTCTGGTTATTATAAGGTATTTTGGAGCAGGTGTTGTCATGTTTAGTGATCCAGAATTACCATTCACATTTTCACCACTATTAGGAAAGAGTTTATTCCCACCGTTGTCCGGTGGCTCCTTCATATTTAACGGTGAATACACTTTAAATGTATGTCGAAAATTTGTAATCATTATATATTTTTATTTTTTTAATATTACTAAATTTACACTAAATGTTTAATTAAAGGTTATTCGAAGGTTATTTGAAGGTTATTTATTTACAAACACTTATTCACTTAATCACTTAAGAAAACACTAGCTTAACGACACGTCTGCTCTCGAGAGAATCGTTTGATCGAATGGATTATAATTATTAATAAGACCTTGTACATTTGTATATATTGCACGTATTTCTTTTATTTGTTATATCGTTTAGCCTATATTTCTCATTTTGATCTTTAACTTATGTTGGTATACTGGACATACTTTATCATTCGTAAAATCTTATTCATCCAAACCCATGTTTAGCCTATGTTGTATGGCAACCTTTAATTATAATATTTCAGAACATTTCCTAAAATAACATGTACATATATAATAAAAATGAAGTTATTAATTTATTAGTATATGTTGAAATAATGTATGTAGAGAAAATGACTTTGTGCAAAGAACTTTATGTAAAGTATTTTAAGTATAGATTTATTTTTAAGTATAGATTGTATTGTAAGACAAGTAAACTGTTCTTATACAAAGTCAAAGCACAAGTGATTTACTAAATTCAAGTAATATTACTTGTAAGCAATTGTACTAAATAAAGTAACGGGATCATCTCTCACTAAAGTAGTACTAATGAGAGATATTATAAATAATTAATACGGGAAAAAGGAATTAAGATAATAGACAAAAATAAAACTGGTTTTTCTACATTCTTTAGATAACGTACTAAAATATTTTAATATGTACAGCTGAAGTTATCTAATTAGTAATATCAAAAGGAATTATGTTTACTAATATATATGTATAAAAATGTATATGTATAAAAATATGAGAATTCTGTTGCCAAATATATTTTCGGCAACAGTATATATATATATACAGTATATATATATATATATATACATATAATACATTAGCGACGAGGAGAAAAAAAGTTGAAGCGCAAAGAAAATATAAATTTATCATTGGAAAAATAATTAATGATAAGACATTAAATTAAAATAAATATTGCTTCATCAATTACTTTTCTTTATTTTTTTTGTTTATATAATATAATAATAATACAAAACATTTATATTATTATATTGTATATTTACAATAATACAAAAAAAGAAAAACAAAACACAACAAAGATGGAAGCTGCAATAATTTCACTGTTACAACAATTAAAAGATCAACAGCACCAAGATCATTTGGCAATGCAACAATTGATGAAGAATTTGGCACCATATAGATCGGAAGTAACCAATAAGGGTGAGAGAAGAATTTCTGATCGAAGCATTGGCATCAAACATCACCGATTTCAATCATGATGAACATAAACTCACATTCGACATGTGGTACTCAAGGTACGAGGATTTGTTCTCGTAGATGCTGCCAAACTTGATGATGCGGCAAAAGTCCGTTTGTTGCTTAGAAATCTTAGCCCAATGGTACACAGCAAATAAACAAATTATATTTTGCCAAAACATGCTAGTGAATTTCTATTCAAGGAAACAGTTGAAAAACTTACAACTCTATTTGGTTTAAATTAAAAGATCTGACACTAATCAATTTAGGTTAGGTTAGAGGACGTGTACTTGTCAATTAAGACAAGTACAGTACTGGAGGTCCAATTGACCCACTGTACAACATCCTTAAAGAGGGAAGGATAATAGAGGGATAAAAGGAGAGGATGTAGGAAAGGGGAGAATGGGAAGTGGAGGAATTGCACAGATGAGACACAACAAAAATAGATCAAATAGATTAATTTAAGTGTTTAATATTCATCATGGGATTAAAATCAACAACAAAATATGACATTCCACATTGGTTTAAAATTCAGTTTATTTGGCCAAAATGTAATTCTTTAATTTTCGTTTTTTGTAATTTTTTATTACAGCATGATAGACAACACTTCAAGTTATCAGAAAATAAATTTTGTTTTTCTAAACCGGTATTTACCGTTAGTCTACAGAACGGCAAACATAGAACTTTTAACTATTGTTGAATAATCAAGTGCAAGTAGTTTAATTTAAGTAGTTGGTCAAATAGTGTTTTTGAATAAAATTAAAAAGTTAAAAAAATATTTTTAATGGATAATGAAGTTTATGGTATGTATTAACTAATTGTAAAATAAAAAGTTAAAAAAATAAATAGACATAGAAATAACGTGTGTTGTTTACATGAATATTCACGCATTCAATTATTATTTTGTTTTTCCATAAATTTAAAGTTTTAAAAAAATGTCCAACTTTGTCCAGTGAAAAAACAAAATTTGTAAATAGCATGTGGTCTTGTGCAACACATTCTAAAGTTTTTTCCTGCAATAACTTGCAATAACTTAAAATATTTGCTTTTGCCTTGGCTTCAGAAATGAACAGCTCTTCAAAATTTGGCAAAAAACAAATGCTAAAGAAAAGAAAAAGGAGGATTATTTAAAACATTTAAAGCTGCTAGATATCTCCAAACCAACTACGATTGGATTCCCATGACACCAACCCTGCATAAAGTGCTTATTCATTCAAAGCAAATTATGCAGAACACACTATTACCAGTTGGATGCTCTGGTGAGGATGCAGCAGAGTGCAGAAATAAAATTTACAAACACGACAAATTGTTTCATGCTCGGAGAAATAGTCGTATCAATAATCTGACAGATGTATTTAATAATGCATTAGACTCATCAGATCCTCTTATTTTGTCACTACTACAAAAAACACGCATACATCAAAGAAAATGTCAACAATTTCCCTCCCGAAGTTACTAATCTTTTAGCCTGCGAAGAGCCCTATAATCCAGCAATATTTGGAGATAATACAGATACTGATGAAACCACGGATGAAGAAGACTTTGACGAAGAATTTGAGAACGAATTTTTAGAAAATATAATATTAGAAAACGAATTAGACGTAATTAACAATTCATTTGTAATTAGGGTTTTTTAAACTAACAATACTATTCCTTTTTGAAATATAATTGTTTATCTTCTTCTTTATAAATAAAACTAGTATTTAGAAATATTTGAAATACGTCGTTTTTAATTAATATGTGTAGAGAGAAAACACAATTTTTAATTAAATTTCACAGAATTGACAAAATATTATATTAATAATTAATAATAATTCAAATATTAACAAAAAACAATTATATTCTCGCTGTAAAAAAGCTCTGGAAAACTCTTATCTAAGGCACTCCACCAGACAACGCAGCCATAAGTAATAACCGGTCTAACTATCGCCGTATATATCCAGCGAATGACCCTAGGCGGAAGACCCCAGCTCTTACCTATGGAGTTCCTACACTGGTAGAAAGCATTCAGTCCCTTCTTCATTCTTTCATCGGTGTTTCTTTTCCAGTTCAGCTTACTGTCCAAGAAAACACCCAAGTACTTGACCTCAGAAGACACCGGAAGCTACCTACCAGCTAACCTTGGCAATCTGAAGGTTTCAATCTTGTACCGACGCGAGAACAAGACGAGGTCCGTCTTATTTGGATTTATACCCAGACCACATTTCGTAGCCCAAGAGGATAAAATTCCAAGAGCAGACTCCATCAGTTCCCCCAGCGTCGGCAAAAATTTTCCACCCACCAGAATAGCCACATCATCGGCATATGCCACAACCGTAAAGCCTTTACTTTCCAAAAGCCTCAGACCAACATTAGCCACCAGGAGCCACAAGAGAGGGGATAGGACACCCCCTGCGGTGTACCCCTGCGGTGTACCCCTGGTCGCACGCTTGACGATAGAACATCCACCCAGATTCGATCGGATTAGTCTATTACCCAGCATGTGGGTGATAAACCGCACCAGAAAATCTGGGGCATGTATATCCCTTAGAGAATTCTCAATAGAGGAAGTGGTAACATTATTGAAGGCCCCCTCTATATCAAGGAAAGCCGACAGTGTGTACTCACCCCTAGCCAAATTCGCCTCAACAAAACCTGTCAGATCGTGAAGAGCGCTTTCAACGGACTTACCCTTAATGTAAGCATGTTGCGACCTACTCAACAGAGACCGGTCCATGTTTGACCTCAAATATAGATCGATAAGTCTCTCCAAAGCTTTCAAAAGAAAGGATGGGAGCGATATCGGTCTATAATCCTTAGGGCCGATGTGACTGGGCTTACCAGATTTTGGTATAAAAACCACAAGCACATCTTTCCAACCATCAGGTATATTACACAACCGGAGACAGTCCCTATACACGTCCACCAGACATTCGTGCAATATATCACCAGCACGCTGAAGCAGAGCCGGAAAGATACCATCCGGACCAGGCGACTTAAAGGGCCCAAAGCTACTTATAGCCCATTTGACCTTGTCTTTTTTAATGATATCCTCTAAGACGGGCATCGTGCCAGCATCACAGACGGGATCAGCTACGCAAAATGGATAGCTTACTGGATCCTCACAATTGGGAAAATGAGTGCTTAATAGGACCTCTAGGGTTTCTTTTCTCGAGGATGTCGACGTACCATCATTTTTTTGGATGAAGCCTAGGACTTTGGGGTCCTTCGACAGCATCCTTCGGAAACGAGCCACGTCGGCAACACCCTCGATACTCGTGCAGAAACTCATCCAGGCGGTTCTTTTTGAGCGCTTTATTTACCTTTTATAATCATTAAAACTGGATCTATATGCAGACCAGTCGACATCCCTAACCGACCTCTTAGCCTTATTAAAGAGTTGCCTAGTACAGCAGCGGAGTCTCTGGAGTTCCGCATTCCACCAGGCTGGCTGGCTCCTCTATAACAAGACAACAAAATATCCGTCAAAGATCCAACTCGATCATTGATGCCAGGAGGGGAACGACCCCTAAGGGCCCTAAGTACCTCCTCCACAGCCTTCTCATATCTGATCCAGTCGGTTCTTCTTAGATTCCTAAAGGTAGATTAATAATTCCAGGTAGATTAATACTGAAGGATATCAGTTGGTGATCAGAGAAAGAACACTCATCTGAAACCCTCCAGTCACTAATCATAGACCTATCCATATTGGAGAGTGTAATGTCAATTACCGCCTCCCTAACACGGTTCCTAAACGTTGGCGTATTACCAACGTTACAAATAGTAAGCCTATTAAGAATAATGAAATTCAAAATCGACTCACCCCTAGTATTTATGTCAGCACTTCTCCATTGTATGTGATGAGCATTGGCATCACAACCCAAAACAAGGCGACATCTTTTCCTCTTTGCATGCTCCACCAGTTATTCAATTAAGTCACCAGGAGGGGATGCAGCCTCATACGGCATGTACACAGATGACAGCATCAAATCGATCCCAAAGTCATCTCTGTACGCCACAGTTGTTACGTCACCTGTACAAAAGGAAGGAGTAATTAACAAATCCAAATCACTTCTAGCTAAAATACAGGTTCTTACCTTCTCACTTGTTCTAGGAACAAGTAACCTATAATCAGGATCGCTCCGACCCAGAATCCTATCCCTAAGGATCCAAGGTTCCAGGATAAGAGCAAGCCTTTCTTACCATCACCAGCCAGGGAGTTGACAACTACCCACGAGCTGGTGTTCAATCCGTCATTCTGCTTTCCAATAAGTTTGGGTATGACATTCACCTGCCTAAAGGTAGGCGGGACCCATACCGTCACTATTGGACGTAGATGGAGGTCGGATTGAGGGACCACCTCCAAGCGAGCACTAGGCCAGAGTTCACCAAGGCGCTTCACTGATTCCACAAGGAACTTAACAGTTCCCTCGTTTTTACAGCCCACTACCTTGATGCCCTTGGACCAACCGATGGAAGATATGCGGGCATTTCTGCCATCACAACTATCCTCCGTCATAAACTCAATGAGCCTTTCTTCAACCAGATCCCATCTTTCAGGAGAGATTTTGCCATCTAAATCCGACCTGTCAATGAAAGCCAGCTGAAGGGAAGGGTTAGTTCCTAGGCTACCTTGTTTCTTAGGACGCTTGGAGCCGGAAGAAGGCACCTCGTCGGATCTATTTCTCTTCATGTGATTTCCTTTACGAGAAACCTTAGAAGACACATCCAACGAGATGTCCTACCCCGCCTCCTTCGCCTCCAACCTTACTTCCTTCTTCTGGGATAAAGGATTAGCGATAGTTTCTACCTCCTTTCCTTCATCCATTGTAGAAGGAACACTATCACCCTTTCTCTTCGCCGGAGACATGAAAACCTGTGTAGTCCTCTCTGCACCAGCTGGGAGAAGGGGTGTAAAACCTTCATGCCCCTTGTTTGCAGCTTGAGAGGTAGAAGCAATTGGCTCTACGCTCCCGTCCGCACTCAAGAGTTCATTAGCGCCTCGTGAGAGGACACTGCCCGGATATTTGGTTTCATACCGCGAAACAGTGCCTCTGTGTCGAGCCAGCATCTTCTGTTCTTTGATAGAGAGGGAATCCACATCACGGCTTGCAAATATCTTTAAGACCGTGCAGGCCCTGCGATATGAAATCCTCTCTCTATACATAGCGGAGCGTTTCCGCCCACTTTTGCCCCCTGATCAGACAAGTCACATTTACCCATGCAGTCCGAATCATCAGATGATTGTACAAGTGGTTCCGAGGCGTCCTGTCTGATAAGTGGGTTCCTTAAGGGGGAAGTCGCCACCTCATTGCTCCCAGCAGAAATTCGGATACGGGTGAAGGGGAGGCTTTCGATGACCGTATTGTCACCGTCTTCATCCGATAGTGGGGAGACAGAGTCTGACTCCACGCACATATCTTCTGTTGAAGTGGGGATTGCCAACGCAGTCTCCTCACTAAAGGACTCCTCCACAGTCGTAATCCTCATGCCAGATGGGGCGAAGCTCCTGACGATTTCGTTGTTGTTGTCAACGATACTCGCCTGGATTCGCGCAATGAGCTGGGACGCGTCCTGTCCGGTTTTCATATTCGTCATTTCGTCATCGTCATCGTCATCGTTAGTCACGTTCAGTTCTTTTGTATTGTGTGTCTTTTCCATATAAGTCCCACGAGTGAGGGGGAAAGGAGGTCGATCATGCCATAGCCCCCAATAGCATGACAAGCACTTGGTAGAAACCTAATACTCACCGAGGCGCCCAGGTATCAGTGAGGCTCCGTTATAATACAGCCTGGATTAAACCCCCGACTGCAAACCGTCCGATGAGCACGGGTCGCTTAACACTCCGGATTAGGGGTATAGAAGAAATATACGTGACAGGGCGAGTCGAAAAGATCACACAGAGACGTCGATTCGAAGATTGTCCCCTCACGATATTAGGGTAACCTTTAGTCATGCACCACATCCCCAACGGGTTGGGGATAGGTACACTTAAGCCCCCACATCGCGACAAGATTGTTACCCAGGTGGAGTACAAAAAAACGTATTAAGGTGCTTTTAAAGTCCCAACACTATATACTTTAAATATGGCGACAGTGCTTTAAATTCAAAAAGGGGAATACCGCTATAAAAAAGACTATTATTACACGAACAGAATTTTTTTTTACTATTTAGTTCCTTGCTGTGTGGTCATTGAAATTGGTGTGAATTCTCTAAAGCTCTTAAATTTAGTTTTTTTGAGAAAATATAAAAAGAAAAGTAAGTTTTAAATAAATTAAGAATAATTTCGGAATAAAAAATAATATTAAAAACTATTAGATGGGCCGCGGAAGTATAGAAGAACGAAGACTTGTGTGGGAGATTCGAAAGCAAGAAAAAAACTTATAAATTCATTGCCACATCGTTAGGGCGATCTTAGAACCTTGTAACTAATGCTCTAAAGCCAGAGAAAGGTATTGAAAAGGCGGACAATAAAAAACATGCAAAACGAGATCCTTTCATGACATCGAAAGTGATTGCAAATTAAATTGGGGACGTTGTGTCGCCTAGAAGAGTCCGACGCAGATTGGCAGACGCAAATCTATCAGGTAGAATAGCTCGTAAGGTCCCTTGATTAAATATGCTAATTTGTTAAAGAGGAAAAATTTTGCCCTGGCTTATAAAATCTGGAGCGGTTCTGAGTCTACAAAAAAATGATGAAATATCCTCTGGAGCCACGAGACAAAGATTAATTTGTTTGGTAACGATGCCGAAAGAAATGTACGTCGCCCGAAAGGAAAGGAATTTCACATCAAATTTAATAAAGACAGACATGGAGGGGTAAATGTTATGGTATACGGCTGTTTTTCCTTGGAAGGTGGATATGTCTACAGATATTTGTTGGAAACGGTTATGCTTCGATATGTTGAGGAAAATATGCCACTCTTTTGGAAGTTGGTAAAAAAATATTGTTATTATTGGCGTGGTTCCGGGAACATAAAGTGAACGTTGTTGATTAGCCAAATCAGAGTCCTGGCCTCAACCCAATAGAAAATCTTTGAGGGGAGCATAAGCGAAATGTTTTTAGCTTCCTTACAGAAATAAGAAAGAATGGATAACATTAAAAGAGAATGGTACAATATACCGGTTAATACTTGTCGTAAATTAATTTCATATATGCTTAGAAAGATAGAAGCTGTTCTCATGAATAATGGAGGATATACCTGATATTAGTTGTCTTATACGATATTAGTTTAAAAGACTGAGTTATATTAGTAAAATTCAAAATTTTTTAATATACTCGTATTTTACTGTTCACTTAAAAAAAATCTAAGTTTGTTTTAGTTGTTTCTTATATGTATCTACAATATGAATTGAATTCACTAAATAGTATTCATTTATAAAATAATATGAGTTATTAAATAAAATTACAAAAATATAAAATATCGCACAATTCATGTGTCAACAATTTTCGCACCTATTTTTCTGTCCAGGTGTCTATATATGAATGTGGGACCGGGAATAGGACGGATGAGAAGTGGGCGACCCTACTGATCATAGTAGCCCAGGTAAATGACAGCAACTTACAAACAACTAAAACAAAGGAAGTGGAAGGGCAACAACCTAATTAATTGACAAATTGTCTTTTTTATAAATATTATGTTGTTTAAAAGATTAAATGTTTAAATTTAATTAAATAAAAATATTTTAAAATAAATAAATAAAAGTGGTTGTGGTGGTAAAAACCCACGTAAAATATATATAAAAATAAGACAATGATTTTAGGATAAAGCTAAAGGATTGAAGAAAAAACACATCTGCAGAAAATAATAAGCAAAAACAAAACTACCGTTAATAATAACACGTCTTTACTTGGCAATTGCCTGGAAGACTTTGAAACTAATTTCTGCATTATTGGAGATTTGAAGGAAAAGGTTGATGAATACAGTTGATAGTATTGGTTGTACAGTATTGAATAGCAGAATAAAGGGTAAATTGAGTTGGTAAATTAAGTTTTTATGGAGGCAGAGGTAATTCTTTGATTGATCGCTATATTCTGTGACAGTTTCCTATTGTTTGTGGTCAGTTTCGAAATTACTTAAAAACCGTACTCGGACCATATGCCTATATGTGTTAGATTAAACATTAAAGTCTGAATTACGACCGCAAAGAATACACTGGAGTATTAATAATGCATCCAGTTATGTTGAAAAATTAAACCAAATATAATTGAGTTAACATGTTAGTTCTCTTAATTAATAATAAAATACTAGTCTCTTAAGTTAAAACAGAGCCAAAGTTTTAAATGACTTAATTGGAAGTGTAATCGTGCTATTGTGTTGTTGTGTCAAACGATTTTAAATCTTGTTCTCAGCGTATTGGTAGTGGCTTAGGTGCTCACAATTTTTTTCAACACTAGCAGTATTTTAGAAAATTCGTATCTTATTAAAACGCTTCATTGGTACTTGCCTTACAACATAGATGCTTTCCTAGATTCTTTGATAGAATTGTGTGAAATTTTAAGAACAAAAAAACTTCCAGACAGGATCGTATCAGTTACCATGCAACAAATTTTAATTCTAATATTTTAATTCCACTTCTAAAATAAGCTGATCCTAACTGATCATCAAACTACCGCAGCCTGTCTCTAATAGATGCTCTGCAAGATTTTCAATAATATCCTTATGCTTCGTATTACATATTGGATTAACAAACGTAATATCTTAAATAAATTCCAAGCTGAAATTCTACAGTTGATAATGTTTTCAATTTAATTAAAATTGTTCATTTAAATTGTAAACATAATTGTAATTTGTAAATTTCACCTATGCTTTTGATTAAATTTTACGCAATTCATTGTTTTATAAACAGTCAAATATTGGATTATCTTCAAAAATAATACGTTTACGGTAACTGTCGTAATTCTTTCTAAAATTCTTTCAATTGTTTTGACATTGTTTTGTTATCTGATTCTCCCAGCAATCTCTAAATCTTGGTTGATTATCTTTATGAAGTAAATCATACAATATCTAAAGTATTAGTTTTTCGTAATAGCACTAGAATAATTGAAATTGTAAATTCTTTTAAATACTTTTGTTATAATTTGTTATTTAGAAAGTAAATTAACTACGTTGAAAATGGCAATATATTTGTTTTGGTTTAAATATGTAAACCATTTCAAAATATCTAATAAAAATAAACACAAAATCTTTACTGCCTTATCTTGTACAGTTATGTTTCACATTGCACAAATATGGGGCTACGAAAAGTTTTACGTAGTTTTTTTAGATATTTCATTAGAAGATGTTACTGTTGCCTAAAAACACACCAAACTATATGGCCTTATTAGGAACAGACTTAAAATCATTATACCAGGATACATTAAAATAACATTTTAATTACATCGTAAGGTCCTCAACTTGTTTTACAACAGATTGCCCGGTAAGCTCGTAGAAATGATAATTACTAAACAATCTTTTTTGTTTAAGTATTGGTTGGGTTTATGTAATACTATTAAGAAAAAAACTCAGAGCTCCTTAGAAATCGCTGCACGTCAATTCTTCAGCTCGTTAAAACGTACAAATATCAAAACTTAATTTCCGATGCAAGAAGCTTTTACGAAGTATTTTTTCAACTAAAATATTCTATAGCGCGAATCACCATTACTAAACTCTCGTTTCGTTAAATAATTTTACTGATAAGAGCAAGAATGCTAGATCACTCAGAAGTTCTGTAATCGGATTCTGCACTGTTTTTAATGGATTTATAATTAAATATTTCAACAAAAACCAATTAAAATCAATTAAAGTCCTAAGTGATAGTCATAATTTCAGATTACTAGTTAATTCTCTGAGTATCAAATGAATTTGCTTAGTTTTGTATTTAGATTAAAAAATATGTATAAATATTTACATATGCATATAATTTTTCATCGCCTTAATTTTGCATTACTGGCTCGGAACCATAAGTTATACCAGCCACAGATCAGTGTTATTTTTAAGCCCAAACTTTTAAGATATTTGTAAATCAATCTATTAAATAACTAATAACATTTGTGGAATAAAACTAACTACACGTTAAGCCCGAGCTAACCGAAACAATTGTGATCTGTTTATTACATATAGTGAATTTGCAATAAAAACAATAAAGTATTTAAACTCCTTTTAAAGAATCTATTTAGTAACGGACAAATTTTAATATGAATTTTAAACTTTATTAATGTTTATTTTTTTTATTTCAGGTGAACAACCTGCCGCCATGCAAACTAGTAAGGGTATTGGAATAACGCCGGATGCCCACTACGACATTATCACTTTCTGCATATTTTCAATAGCAGCGTGGCATTATTCAATCATATCACAAGTTTCTAATTTAATTTCAGTTTATAAAGTTTTGCAACATAAACATTTACCACACAGGAAATACAAAATATTGCAATCTTTCCAACAACATTTACCCAATTACCATAAATTTTACATTAAATTGTATTGGTATAACCAAAAAAAAATTCAACTTTTAATTAGCATAAGACAAGAAAACTTTCATCGATCACATCGAATAAGGTGACTAGAAATATATGACAAGAGGCAACCTGTTTGAATGTGAAAACAACAACAAAAATTACTTAAGTAAAACCGCATATATGAACTAATAAAACAGGTAAATTTGATTTATATTTCTAAACATAAATTTTTATTCCATTCTACTCTATTATTGTCATTTTATTCTTCATCCCGAAGTTTTCGTCTTCTGTCTAATATATTTTCATAATTACATACATACATACATAATTGGCCATTACAACCCTTCAGTCAGGATTACGGCCTAGCTTCTCACACCACTCATGTTGTGTGCGTTAATTTTATACGTGAGTGGCGGGACCTACATTTTAACGTCGACTCCGAACGACAGAATTTTTGAGAAACTTTTTCATGGCAGTTTATTTTACTCTCAGAGTTTTTGCCAGAAATCTGCTGAGAGGAAGTCGCCGAAGAAATATTTTTTTTTTATATTTCATTTTTGATGTCTGACCTGGGATACGAACCCGGGCTTTACGAATAGTAAGCCAACACACTACCTACTACACCACGGCGACTTTCATAATTGGTAATTCATAATAGATTGTAATACATTGGACATAATTTTTCCTGATTTAAAAAATTTTATCCTGACATCTAATTTCATTTTCGAAATATATTTTTACAATGTTTTCATATTGTTTTGCTTAATATGTTGAATTAATAATTTTCTACAATTTAATTATTAATTGCTGGTAAATTTGTTACATAAACTAATGATGAATAATTTGTAGCTATCCTAATTTAGCTAATCGCTTCTTTTAAATTACTGTAGAGAAATTCTTTCGCCGTAGTCTAGTAGATAGTGTATTGGCTTATTATACGTAAGGCCGCGGTTCAAACCCCAGTTCAGTGGCGACTTCCTCTCAACAGATTTCTGGCAAAAACTCTGAGAGCAAATAAAATTGCCATGAAAAATTTCTCAAAAGTCTTTCGTTCGGAATTGACTTTAAACTATAGGTCCCGCCACTCATGTATAAAATTACTGCACACAATATACGTGGTATGAGAAGCTAGGTCGTAATCCTGACTGAAGGGTTATAATAACCAATTATGTATGTATGTATGTAGAGAAATTCTTTAATTTCTAAGAATTCTTGGACTTTATTGATCTCGTTCTCTGATAGTATAAATTAATTAATTACTCCCATTTTTGCTCCTTACAATGGATATTCCATATTTATTAAATATGTTTTGATAACACATTTATTTGATTTCTAATGGAGTCTTATATAATTATTAAGGTTCATTAAGGTTCTTCTAAAGACTTAGTTGTTTTTAAAATGCTATTAGTACTTTTATTCGTAAGCACTTCGTTTAATTTGTTCATTAGAAAGTTTTAATCCTGGTAGCGATGTGGTATTTCTTTATTAAGATATTTCTTATATTGAATTTCATGATTCAAAATGTTAATAGTCGGTTCACATTCATCAAGTTCTAAAATGTAGATCAGTTTAAAATTTCGTCTATACGAAGTCTTTCCCGATGTGTACTGCAGCATTTCTCCAAACCTCTCTATTCCTAATGGATGTTCCGAACATATCTGAGAAGTCATATCGAGGTATCATATAATCAATACGCTTTCACAATCCCGAATTCGAATACAGGATCTTCGCGTGGTCAATACTCAATCCAAGTTACTGTCTAGTCGCCCAGAGAGCCTTCTAATCTCAGTCGGCAAACCCTTGCAGTAAAAATCAAGCAAATTAGGGTGCCACGAATAATGATACAGTCAGATCTTTGTATCCACTGCATCAAGTTCAGGTTAGTTCTCCTATCAAGGGACTTCCATTATTGAAGGCATCTGTAGGTCAAGATAGGTCCGATTACTGTCGTATAAATCTAAGGAATCATCTTAGGCATTCCATTTTTCCCAATACTTTGTTACAAGCGTAGAAGGCAATGCAGGGGTTTTTTATCCTAGGTTATTCGGCTTTTAAGACGGCATCCTATCCTATCCCAAGATGTGAGCTCCCTCCCTCAAGTTTTACCCCATACAATTTCAATAGGTGAAAAGGTAGCGGGTTGTTCCTTCTCATGAAAAGTACAATTTCCGTTTTCCTAGAGTTAACAACCGATATCCACTCCCTAATCTTCCTCAGAGCAAGTTGCATTTTATCTCTAATAAGGTCGACGAATCCGTCCGAAATTGTAAGAACAACGACATCCGTGTAGGCAATTAACCCACATCCAACGTCACCAGCAATCTATTTATTACCAAATTCCATAAGAGAGGAAAATGAACTACACACTGATGGCTTGCCCTTATTATGTCTCTAGTAATGTGCCAGTTCCATAGAGTCAGGTAGACCATACTCCCACAAAGTAATTCAGATTCACCATAGTGTCCTGTACTATGAATTATAATCAGTTGAAAATATGTATAGTTCAGTATTTGTACTTCTGCGGTATTTGAGTGGTATTTTTACAAGTGGGTTTATTAACCCATCTTACCTTTACCAATAAATGTAGTTTGAATGGAGTGACCATTCGGTTTGCCTCTCTGCAAGGGAGAGTGAATTTCATATAGGAATTTAATTGAATTTTCCTTACTGTCTACTTTAGCAAGTGCATCAGCCTTGTTGTTACCTTCGATGTCCCCATGTCTGGGAACCCAAATGAGAGTAACCGCCGAATGTCTCGCTATCTCCTCTAGACTATCTTACCAATTCTTCAACAGTCTTATATATGATGTACATATTCTTAGTGATCTGTTATCAGAAGTATATAGTGTATACTCTTATACCGAATTCGTACGGCGACAATTTTAATAGCCGTTCAGCCTGAAATATATTACAATAATCTAGTAGTGCAAGAAACGATCTAATATTCAGTTGCTCAGAAAAAATCCACATCTGACTTTATAGCGGAATCTAAATCCATCAGAGAAAATTTGAATGACTTTTCCCGGGAGGTTCAAACCATTATCGTAAAAGGATATATCCGGTATTTGCGTTGTGAAATCAGATCAATCATACACAAGATTTTGGCTAGACCATAGCTTTTGTACTGCCATGCTCTTGGAAGAAGCTGTTCCTTCGATGGAGTTATGAGCGGACACACTTAGTCGACAAACAGGGCCCATTGTGATACCACACTTTCACATTTTCCCCTAATCCAGGAACCACTGCCAATATCAATGCATGACAGTTCATCCAGATTCCATGCTATTATGGCGCATAGTTTCATTGCCGTGTTCGCAGCAACTTGTTTCGCCAATATGTCTGCGGTAGTAAATTAAAAATTGTAATAAATGCCTTGGATGATGTAGTCCTAAGGGCACCTGTTACCATGATCGCCGCAATTCTCATAATCGACTCAAACCGATTTTAATCATTCCTTTTCTTTAAAGCCAACCTGCAAACCGCGGCCCATAGAATAGAGTTGGTTTAATTACAAAGTGGTAAAGTCATTATACGTTTTTAGTGTTAATACCCCAATTCAGACCTATTGCACTCTTGCCACAATAAAGTGCAGCAGCCGCCTTAGTGCTTCTGTATTGTGTATTTAGCTAAGTTTGCTGTTCAATATGATTCCTAGATATTTGGCATTAGTGGGTAGAATGAGAGCTAAACGGTAATTAAACATAATAAAAATTGACAAGACCAACAAACAAGAACAAAAAACACACATCGCACGGTACACAATATAGGTCGAGATTTTCTTATGATTGGCTTTGATCTAACTATATTTAACTTGTTGATAATATATTGTTACGCTTTTGACTTTTAAAAACGTTTGAAATATGAGCTCGTAGATTGCAAATAAAAATAAATTTATGTTCAGTTTTAGTTAATTTCTTTATTGTTCGCACAATTCTGTGTGCCACTGTTCACAACTTGATGTAAACAACAACAATTGCTTTGTTTATTATTCCTCTTTGCACTCCTTTGCGTAAACAATAACAACTACTATTTGCTCGATAGATATTTATAACGGAGATCTTCAAACCACGCTTACTTTCTTCCAACACCGCGTCTTCACACAAGACTGACTGAATTTTTGCTGACTTCGTTGCATGCTTTGTCTTGCCTTTTATATCGTTATTGTTGTTTGTGTGTTTTGTATTGATAGCTTTTGTTCATGAAACAAAGAAATATAGATAATGCATTGCGCATGTCCGTTAGTTTTGTTCGTTGATCAGCTGTTTTTGTGTGACGTCACTATGCAGAAAATTTTGTTGTGTAAAGTGACATTTTGTGTATTTTAATTAAAAACATTTAAAGTGTAAATCAAAATTAATAAAAAATTAAGTGCGCTGTTTTAAATTGCAATAAAAGCAATGATGCAAAAGCTTCCCTGTGTAGTCTTTTCCGTTTTCCAACGAATGTAACGCTCCGAAAGAAGTAGATCTTTTGTTTGCATGGATCATTTTAAAACAGAAGATTTTGCCAATAATCTTCAATATGAAATGAGTAAGTAATTAAGAATGAATTATATATTTATTTTAAATTGTCAATGTATATTTATAGGTTTTTGCTTCAAAAAGGCTACTCATGGATGGTGTTGTTCCTACAGTGAAGTTGGTCAAACCGAAAAACAAAAAGCTGTTTGAACAGCGATCAAGTAGAAGTGAACGAAGAGAAAACAAAAAAACTGTTGATCTTCTTCTTAAAAATCACAGCTCTGCCATCATGCCGTCCAATGAAAACTGTTGACTACGGTCCACCGAAAATATAAACACATATGATGGAGAAAATACATATGAAATAGAAAATCAGCCTCCGGAAGAGCAAAGTTTGGAAATTTCCTCCTTGGATGTGGATGATCAAAGTCTAAAAGTGTAAGCAAGCTTATTAAATATTGTTAATTCGTTTAATAAGTAATATAAATATTTCGTTTTTACAGGAAAAGTTTAGAGGACGAAATCCTCATTCTGAAAAAAGAAAAAAATAAGTCTGACACAGAATTAAAAATTATAGAAGAGAAAATGGTGAAAATGGAAAAAAAGCAGAAATACGAAAAGGATGAGATGGAGAAGAATTTAGCTAAAGCTAGATTCGAGCTTACGTGCATTGAGGAAAAGCTTCAAATCATTTTTACTACAGGCCAAATAAAAAAACTGAAAAATGGCATAAAACGTCAAACATGGTCGGAAGATGATATAGCGCACTCTATTGCCCTATACGCTGTAAGCCCGAAAATGTACAAACCTTTGCACAAAAACCAGTTTCCTCTTCCAGCTGTCCCTACTCTCCAAAGCTGGGCTCAAAAGCTAGAAATCACCAGAGGACTTATAAAACCAGTATTTAAAATTTTACAATCATCGAATCAAATGACGCAAATTGGAAAGCTTTGTGTCCTAAGTTTCGATGAAATGAAAATTAGGTCTTATGACAGAGAGAGAGACACAACATAAGCACCTGTAAACTACGTTCAGGTTTGCATGTTAAGAGGTATTTGTATTTTTTACTAAATATAGTATTTTATTAAAACATTTTAATTTTGTTTTTAGGACTTATGAGTAAATGGAAGCAGCCAATATATTACGATTTGGATTGTCCAATGACAAAAGAAATTATATAAAGTATGCTACACGAGGTGAAGCAATGTGGCTTCACCGTTGTTCGGACTTAGGAGGCGCAAATAGATCTCTGATAAAAGAGCTACAAATTATGAAAGAAAAGCCATGGTAAAGTATAATATATCATTAAAAACTAAATTTTAATAGGGTTTTATTCAACGACGAAAAATTTTTTTTTGCGGACGTTCCTCGATTAATAGAGCTTTTAAGAAATCATTTTATTGATGAAGGCTTTATTATTGATGGAAAGGATGTTACAAAAGAATATTATTTTTAAATTGCTAGAAGAAACGTCTGCTGATTTAAGCATAACACACAAAATTTCAAACGCTAATCTTACTGTCACCGGAGCAAAGAGACAGAGGGTGAAACTAGCTACAAAACTCTTTTCCCACACTGTAGCGCAAGCTATCACGAGAACAGCGAGTCTTGGTTATTTAAATAACAAAAATTGGGCAGAATGCCACAAACTTTTTAAAACAGTTAAGTTAAAAAGTGTACAATTTATATACTGCTTCTGAACTTAACGCCTCATATCATTACAGACAAATGATTGGTTCGATGTCATGAACGTAAAAGTTCCTAAAGAAGGCTCAAGGACTAGACGTCATGGTTACGGCCTAGCCTTAGAAGAGCAAGACAAAATTCTTGATTAAATGTCCGCATTAGTGATGAACATGAGGGCTATAGGAAGACGAAGTTTGTTGCCATTCCAAAAAGGTAAGGGTTTTAGAATAGAGGTAACAGATTATCATAAAAATATTTACAGGTATTTTACAATCCAATAACGCTTTAAAAGGTCTATATGCTGATTTAAAGGAGCGATATGCTCTCAAATATGTTCTCACATATCGTCTTAAGCAAGACGTATTAGAAAACTTTTTCGGAGTTATCCGCGCTAAAGGTGATCTGCATGACCATCCTGATCAGCAGGAGTTTAAATATCGTTTTAGATCATATTTACTTGGCCGCAATAATGGAGTATTATCAGACGCAGCAAATGTTGAGGTAGACGACACCCCTGACCTCGAAGCATCTGGCAAATCTCTTATTGGTAATTAAAAATGAAGAACAAAATTGTTTAATATATTTTAATGATTTTTAACTTTTTGCAGGCATTATATTAACCAAAATTAAATTTAATGATGAAACGGCTCCATCAGATGAGCGAGAAATTGACGATCTACCTTACGATTGTCTGGAGAACTTCGCTACATACATACGCCTTCTTTTACATGAGTAGACCATCTTAGCGAAGGTGGATTGTCTAAGCCAACGCCGGAAATGATGACATATATGAAAGGAATAGAATCAGTTTTCAATTCAATTAATGAAAACGATTTATTAGTCACAAATAATTTCATAAAATTTCATCTGCAACAAGCACAACACATAAAGTGCAGTGAAAAAATTAAAAACTTATTCTTCCGTGCTCGAATGTATTTTAAAATAAGAACTTTAAATCGTGAAATAACAAACAAATTATCCAATAGAAAAAGAAAATGGAATAAGTCTTTAAATTAAAATTTATATATATATACTACTATATATATACGATAAATATCTAAAAAATAGTATTTTATAAAATAAATATACATATTAACATTTGAGTTTGTGTTTCATTAAAATTATTGGAACTTAACTCAATGGGGGTAAAAAAGTTGTTAACAAACTGCTTCAAAATTATATAAATGCAAATATATTAAAGTAAAGTTGTTAAAAAATGTAACAAATTTTGTAAGAAGGGTTTAATAATAAATAATAAACAATTTTGTATTAGTTATAATACAAAAATAACAACATTTTCATTAAAATATAAATGTAAACAAAATTTCCCCATATAAAAGACATGTGTTCGTGTGATTGTGTTTTTGTTTATTTACTACTGTGACGTACATGCGCAGAACAATAATATTTTGGCAACGTGAATGCGCTATCTTGTATTCTTTGTTTCATGGCGTTTGTTTACAATTTGAAAGATGTGAAAGCAAATCAACATTTTCATTTTTGTAATAATATTAAAAAATAATTGCAGAAAGTTTCATAGCATTTCCTTCATTATTATTGAATTGTGTTGTTGTCTAATTTGCTTATTGAATCATACCAACATTGTTTATGGTTGTAATAATTTTAATCTTATTTGTTTCAGCACTGGATGAATTATTGTAGTTCACGGAACATAAAACATCTCCAGAAGTGAATTCAAACCAGCTTGCACTAAGAACTGTATTTAACAACTAGTCTCTAGTATCATGGATTAACTACAGCTTCTTAAATACTCGGGAATACGTAAATTTATCATTTTGAATGTAACTCAAATTGGAGAGTAAAATAAAGTAATTATAAACCGTTACGAACTGGCAACATTAAAATATTTATTAAGTAATTAAGTAATTAATAAATATTTAATTTTAATTGAATGTAATCAGCAAAACAACAAACAGTCTTTGGTTTTAAAACTATAATATACATACTATAATTAGAAAATAATATATAATTAAATTAAATATTAATTATTAAGTCGTATGAAAAAATTAAAACTAAAAAAATAAATAAAAACAAACAATAATTTATTAATAAAAAATTAGCTGTTAAATTATTCGAAAACTACTAAATTTATTCCAAATTGAAATCTGTACATTGAAAATAAGTATATATGTATTTGAACTTTATTAATTAAATTCAAGACATGAATTGTTTTTAAAATATTAGTTGTTTGGTACTAGCTTACATCTAGTAGCTTACAGTTGAAGTTTTAGTCTGTAGCTGGAGTTGATCGTTGAGATATGCTAGAGAAGGTGATGCCATAACAGTGATGCAAAACTGAAATTTTGAAATGGTACTTAACTATAACTGAAAGAGTACTTTTTTCCATCAAATGGTGCTTTTGTAAAAAATATTATGGAATGGAATAGAGAAGTCGGCGTGGTCTAGTAGGTAGTGTGTTGGCTTATTAGACGAAAAGCCAGGGTTCGAGCCCCAGGCCAGACAACGAAATAAAATACAAAAAGTATTTCTTCGGCGACTTCCTCTCAGCAGATTTCTGGCAAAAACTCTGAGAGTAAATAAAATCGCCATGAAAAGTTTCTTAAAAATCTGTCGTTCGGAGCCGACTTTAAACTGAAGGTATAAAATTAACACACACAACATAAGTGGTGTGAGAAACTAGGTCGTAATCCTGACTGAAGGGTTGTAATGACCAATTACGTAATGGAATAGAGATACTAACGAATTATACATGTTTCTCATAAACAAAAAATAGCTGATCCGGAGCGTAATAGAACGTAAAAGACCAAAGATAAACAAGTAAACAAAAATACACCAACAACACTACAAGAATAAATGTAAACAACGATGTTTACATTTATAGAGATTTCGAAAAGGCGAAGCCATGAACATTCACCTTCAAGAACATTCATCAGACTGTTTACATTGCCATATAAAAGGCAAGGCAAAGCAGGCGACTGGAGTTAGTGAAGTTCAGTCAGTCTTGTGTGAAGACGCGGTGTGTTTGAAGAGAGTAATCGTGGTTTGAAGATCGCCGTTACAAATATCTGTCCAATAATTGACTAGTAATTGTTATTATTTGTGCAAAAGAGTGAAAAGAGGAATAACAAAGAAGAGCAATTGATGTTGTTTACATAAAGTTGTGAACAGTGTCACACAGAATTGTACGAATAATAAAGAATTTTAATTAAAACTAAACACAATTTTTTAAAGGTATAAACGTAACTGTACGTTTAATGCACGTTGGGCTAACCGGGGCTACTTTAGCGTTACGTTGAACATGTTGCTAACGCATTAGTAGTAGAAAAGCGCAAAACATAAAATATTAATAATAAAAATGTACTGAAAGTGTCGAGGGGGTATTACGGTATTTTTGAAATAGAAAAGTACTAAAAAAGGTACTGAATTTTTCAACACTGTGCCATAACATGTTGGGTAACGAATGATCGCAAAAAAAAACGATCGGTACGTTCTTTCTTCTTATACTTAAAAAATGTTCTTGTGATTCATTTAATAGGCATGTTAACCATTCATACCATGAATTCTTTGCATTTTTGCACAACAGATGACTTTGAGGGAAGTCATACATGTATTTCTTTAAATTCACTCTTCCCATGTGTTGTCATGTCATGTTAAAATAAAATAAAATATATTGACAAGAAGGTACTCGTCCTCTTATATACACTAACAACGAACATCGTACGAATGTCAGGTAATGTCACTTTCACCACTACACCTATTACAAAAAAAAAAACTAATGAGTATTTGTATTCTTTCCAAACGATACAAGACCTTAAATTTTGCTATAAACTAAGCACTTAATTACGCCCTTCTAAGATCTTCTGAATTTCTATTCCGATTAATATTGAGTTTATGAGATTTATATCTAATGTTTTTAATAGATTTTTATAAACAACACAACTTTTTTAACTATGTAAAAATCTGCTATTTTTGTTATCTCATATTAATATGGTAGTAATAATTTGAATCTGTAAAAAACGAATCATAACGGAGTGTGGAATCTGGAGGAGCAGAACCTGATTGCCTTTGATAAATAAGATTATTGTGCATCAATTTAGTCACATCTGTGTACTGAACAGATTGGCTTCAAATTTAACAATGACCATGTAACTATAACAATTAGATTGGCGATATGTTTATCTATTTTACCAGAGTATTTCATACCGACAAGATCAAGTTGTTTTGCAAGCACTCCAATGGATAGATGTTTAAGTTCAAGTCTTACATGAAAGAAACTTGAGTTATATGATCGTATTTTGTTCCCATAATACTATGAATAGCAAAACAATGTTACAAGCAATAAATTCTCCAGTTGGTTAACGAATCGATGCCAGGGCATCCTCAATTTGGTCGTTCCAACGCAGACAAGGTCGTCCTCTACACCAACGTCCGCTAGTCACCGCATCAAATACCCGTCTCGTCGGAAAATCTCCTTCAATCCGAACTACATGGAACCAGCGCAGCCGCTGGATGTTAATTTGCTGCACAAACGTCCATGTCATTGAGTCACTCATACAGTTCATTATTGGGTCGGATGTGAAAATCATCGCCAACTCGCACTGGATCGATGATTTTAGGTAGGAATCTTCCAGCTAATACTCTCAAGATTGCTGCAGCTGCGGATAATGCGGTCCATGATTCTGCGATATAAAGAAGTCCGGGGAGGATAAGCGACTTCTAGAGTATAAGTTTCGTCGTACAAGAGAGGTCTCAATTGCCTATTGAGATCATAATAGCACCCGTTTTAAAGGGTGATCCTACTCTTGATCTTCAGACTGACATCATTTTCCCTGGTAACGGCAAATTCGACAACATCGCAAGTATATGTAATTATCATTCGTGATATGGAATTCAATCAGCCGCACAGGGTTTTTTCGTGAAAAAATAGTTTTTTGACAATAAATTTTGTAAAATCTAATCATGGTGTTTTATAATGAGGAGTTTCATTAAAAGAAATCCACTTTATTAATAGTTTGTCTTAGAAAAGGTTTATGGAACTCACCTAATTATTATTAAACGAAAACTAATGAACATTTTTATGCGACTCAGTAGCTTATGCGTGAAAGATATTTTTAATGATAACATTTTAGTGCTGTTTTAATTGAAATAAATCATCTTCTTTTTAACTAAAAAATGATTTCGATTTAGTAGATATGAGGAGCACGGACATCAACAGAAGAGGTGAGACCTTTTTCGATTCTTTTTTAACTCTAAACTTGTATGCAATATGGGCAATAGATCCACATTATTTAATAAGAACATTGAACAAGTGATCTGACTTTAATGTATCACGTAGAGGTTGTTATGGCCAAACTGGCGAGTATCTACAAAGTATTCCAATACTCTTCAGCATTGACTTTGTCATTGTGTAGGTGTGGAAAGCACCGCACACGAAGTTTTGGACGGAGCTAAACCACACTCAGCAGAGAGGAAATGAGACTTATTCAAAAACTACACATTTCCGGAAATGGATGACATTTAGTCTATAATGCTGCAACGGACGGGAGATGAGATCTTCTCTCGCATCGAGTGGGGTGGTTTCAGGGGATGTATACTTTTGGTTTACATACATGAAGAGCGGAAGGAGGTGAGGGCAGTTTCATTCTAAAAGGCGGGAAAAGTGAGCCACATAACACAGAAGGATTACAGACCGATAATCCCCCTCGTTTTTACTAAAAACCTTGGAAAACGTTCAAAAATTTCAGTAGTGCACAGCCTGCCTTCCATAAGGGTAAGTGGACACAGCACTACACGAAGTAGTTGGCACCATAGAGAAAGCTCTTAGCTTCAACGAATACATATTGGCCTCCTTCCTAGATAAAGAAGGGGCGTTTAACAATGTAAGGACGGAGGCAATATACACCTGTCTGGTGAACATTGGTTCGAGTGCTGTGATAAACATATGGCTTAAAAATATGTAAATGGCACTCCGCAAAGGGGGTAATGTCTCCACTGCTGTGAAACTTGATGTAAATGAAGATCGGATACTGGTTACGGGAAAGCATATTCCACCGATCTGCTATCTCATGGAGTCGGCATTGGCAAAGGTACACTGGTGGGCGAAGAAGAACAGATTAAATGTGAACACAGATGAAACGAAACTTGTCTTGTTCACAGGGAAGTACAAGGTCCCGAGTTTCATTGTTCCGAAAATTAACGGATCGGCTTTGAGACTCTCAAAGGAGACAAAGTACTTGGCTATCATTCTGGATTCAAACTGTATTAGATGAGAACCACGGAGGAAAAGATGAAGAAGGCGATGAATGCTTTGTACGTCTTTAAAAGGATGTTTTTGAGTAGATGGGCCTCTAGCCTCGTACCATCCGCTGGATGCGATCTGTACTCTTCTAGGGGGCATTAGCATGGTGAGAGACTATACGAAAGAGGACCTATACCTCTACGCTGAAAAAGGTACACAGGTTGGCATACTTGAGCATCAAAGGTGCTTTGAATTTTACGCCGCCCATTGGACATCTTCCTCGGAAACGTTGCTGCTAGAACTGCACTGAGGCTTAAGTTCTCAAATATGTTGAGGCCATTTAGGGTAACCCACGCTTCAATACTGCGTGAAGTAAACCCGAATCACCCAGGTTTTGGATATGACTACATGCTACGGGATACTGTTTTGGATGAATATACCTGGCTCACACTTCCACCGCTGTCATCGGTGACAGTGATATAACGATCTTCACCGATGGCTCGAAAAGTTAATGTGAAACTGGATCTGGGGTCTATTCAGATAAAGTTTAACTAAACGGGTCATACAGATTATCTAACCAGGCCAGGGTATTTCAGACGGAGATATTTGCTATTGAGCAAGTTGCACGATTGAAACCGGGGACTCACCTGCTTAGAAATTAGTCATTCATCAAGTTAAGCATCACGGCAAATCAAAGGACGTCAGGAGTTGCATGGACTTTCTATACCGTATACGCCGACGAACTGGTACGGTAGGGATCGGAGATGCCTGAGGCAGAGCCGAAAGATCGGACGTATGGGCCTCTACGGAACTACTATGTCCAGCAGTGGCCAGCGGGAGAAACAGAAAACTACATGGTTTTGACAAAAGAACGGTTCGCATTCTAATAGGAATTCTAACGGGACACTGCGCTATTTAGTTTCGCTGACAAGCTCTGACTGCCCCATCAGTTACCTCACACTGGGTGATCGCCTTTTTTGAAACCTTGCTCTGTTCGGAGAGATTCATTGCTACCTTGACGGAGCTGCAGGATTGGGCTTATACCGCTGTAGTTTACTCACATAGTAGAGTCTCTTACAGGCGACACTGAGGTTCCAATCGTTCTTCTAGCCAGATCTTTTCAATAAACTGGTGTATATACCGTACCAATTCATTACATCCGGTCTTAAGGAGTTCAGCGGACAGGCCATCTTCATTATTCTTAAGTCCCACAATCGAGATTTTGACCTCTTCATGTTTAATTGGCGGAATCTCCTCAACGTCATCATCAATTGGGTTAGGTACATCATCATTTGCAGAGGCGGAATTGGTGTCATCATCGCCTTGTAACCAAGTTTCCGTTTTCATCCTTGCATGAAGAAGCTCCGGGGTTAACACCTTCGGTTAGGCGCTTAGACCCTTGATTGAATTTTTGAGCATTATTTCTACATCTGCACAGCTCGACTTCCTCACTCTCTCGTTTTCCGCTTCCTTTTCTTGCAAAAAGCGTTCTTCTCTCGCTGTAGCTCTCGATAATAGCGTAGCGGCGGGCTGCAATGTTTTCTTATATGCAACGTTTTTCGCTATAGCTCTCGACACTCCTCATCGTATCATTGGTTTCGTTGGGGTGGGCGTTCGAAACTAAAAACTGTTTTCGCAGTAGTGCGCAAGGTTTGGAATATGTTTGCCCTCAGTCTACCGATTTCGTTGAAGTTAGACAGAGATCGACGGAGCTTATATGAGAGACTTCGAAACACAAACCCGCAATCGAAACTTGGCTGCGACAAGGTAGTGGTCCGCGTCGATATTTGTACCTCTGAATGTGCATACATCTAGTACAATGGCAACGTGTATTCCTTCTATCACATTGCGATCAAACTGATTGGATTGTGCTACATATTACCCTGTTTCGCTCTGCGGGGAAATCAATGAGCCTCGTACCATTGGATGTAGTGGTCCTATGGGAGCTGAACCTTCCGCCCGACCTTCGCATTAAAACCTCCGAGGATGATTTTTGTGTTATGGGCCGGGCACTTATCGTATATGTCCTCGAGATTAGCGTAGAAGATATCTTTCACCAAATCAATTCAACAAGTTGATGTGGAAGAAACGGTCACAGGAGTGAACTCAGAGATTAACCACAACCCCGCATCCAAATGCGTGCTCTTCCGCATGGCAGCTGTAATAAATACACAATGCAGGCCTTTTGTATCCTTACGCTATTAAACGCATTTCCTGGATGACAGTGACAGCAGTCCTACATGAGGATACCCGCCAGCTGGGTTAGGCGTAACCTGTGAAGAGTCCGGACGTTCCGAGTACCTAATTCTGAATCGTAGTCCTTTAAGCGTTTCCCGTATTTCTCAACTTTTTACAACTTGTCAGCTTGAATACAACAGGGCAAAGATCGTGAGCACGCTCTATCAAAAACACAGCGTATCAAGTGGTATGCGCTTTTCAAAACTGTTGATTTTGACATGAGATACTCAATCAGTCACTTCAAAGCATTTAAAACCAGCAGGATTTATTCCTAAAGATGAAAATTTAATGCCCCACAAACTAATGCCAAGAGACGTTTAAAGGCGATTTTGCATATTTGAAATGCTGTTTGATCGCTTAAAAAATAATTCATTTTTGTACTGAACAAAAAATCATACTTAAAGCGCCAATTTTATCGGATATCCCTCCATTTCTCTTAAAACAAGTAATAAATAAAGCAGAATGAGCACATTCTATTTATAAGTCAACTTTTCGACTTTTATTCACTCATAAAAATCAAATGTTAATTAATTTTAAGTTTTTTCAAATACCAATAATAAATTAACGTGGATAAGCAAACTTCGTTTGCGATTTTTTCTTTTTTTTACTATCTACGGTCAAGCAAAATATCCAATGCGTCAAGGTAAGGCTCTGAAATTACGATCCATCATTACCGGCTAAAACCAACCAGATTATTATGTTAGACGTGTACAGACAGCTATGGATCCATGCGTCAAAACGTTTAACCTATACAATTTGCCAAAAATAATTGATGTAGCGTGGTATAAGTTTAAAGTAAAAACGTATTTCCTAAGCCCAATGCGGTGTAAAAATTGTCAAGTTCTCGGTCATACAAAAAATAAGTGCAAATAGTAATAAGTAATAATAATAATAATAAGTAATATATAGCACAAAGGAATACCTGCAATCTACCTTCTCAGCCTGATATTCAATGTACTAGAATTCAATGCGCCAACTGTTTTGATAAACATCCTGCATCTGATAGAAATTGTCCCAGAAACATTCAACAAAAAGAGATAGTCAAAATCAAAAATATGAAATAAACACAACAACAAAATCTGTACAAAATATAACACACTTGCAAAGTCACTTCAACAAATCAATCAATATATCAGTCTGTAAAACGACCTCCAATATCACCGAATAATAATACTAATAAAAAAATCTTTCCGACGAGAACCATCCATCACTTCACTATCTACCGACCTAGAAGCTGATATGCCATCCTGTAACTCATCACAACAAAATAACAAACATACTGATATGTATTTATAATTAAAACTCTCTTAATTATTAAGATCTCGTGTTCTTAACATCTCTCTATTATGTATTATTATTTTATTATAACCCAGTTTTTAAGTAGATCTCAACCAGGCTGGTTTTAATTATAACATTAGTGACGAGGATAGAAGTAAATAAATGTTTAAAGTGGAAAAAGGCAGTGCAGTAAATAAAGAAGAAATGGCAAAATTTATTGGTACTGCTGAACTCTTTGTATTAGGGGAGGATTTTGATTTATATATCATCTTTTTAAATTCAACTCGCAGAGTTATATAAAATTATTGTGCCTTACCGACCCCTAAAACAGAGAATGACTTTACATACTCTGAATTGTTGAATTAAATTAAAATTAAAAATTAAATTAAAAACACATCTGCAACCAAAACGAAATATTTAAACAAATTTTTTAAAACAAATAAACCTGTGGGACAAAAATAGTCAGATTTTTTATTGAGCTAAAGCAACAAGCGCAGTATTGTGAATTTGGTGAATTTTTAAACAAGGCCTTGCTTATTCAATTTGTTTGTGGAATCGGAGACGGAAAAATACAACAAAAATTGCTAAGTGAATGTAATCTGGTCAAATATGGAAAGGCAATAGAATTAGCAAATGCAGTCGAATTAACAACAACAAACGTTGAGATGATAAAAGGCGAAGAGGAACATGTGGAACTTAACGTTGTGAGGACAATGAACTATGGAACAACAAAAAGAGCCGACCAAGCAAAGCAGCGCAGTAGCAAATAAACCAGATAGTACTTACAATAAAAAAGCGTGGGCAGCAAATAACGGAAAACAACATTCTTATAAAAATATTGTTTGTTTCTACTGTGGTAAGACGCCTTTTGCACGTTCAAAGTTTTTTGAAAATTAGTTTGACAAACTCTTGCATTTTCTTTTAAACTTTCGCTTTTGCACGTAAAAAATTAATTTGAAAAAAAATTTTTTTTTGTCTCGTCGTTCTGCTGTTTTTGACAGTTGTAACTTTATTTGGCATTGTGGTTTATGTTCAAACACCAGACAATTCTTCAAAAATGAACATTATATGAATATTATATTTTTTTTACAATATTATAACATATTATACATATATTTATGTATGTATTATTATTTTTTAATATATTTACCTTATTTATTGATTTTTATAAATTAAAAAATTAAATTATATTCTTTTTGATTTTTATTCATTTTTTTTAATTAAAAATTTTTCTTTTGCAAATGTTTTGATTTCGAACACAAAATAAACAAAAACTAATGTTATTTTAAATAAGGGAAATTTATATTAACACGTTGACTGTCCAATACGAGATAACTCATAGTTGGCTCCCTAGAAGGGAACGCTCCCTAGAAGGGAACGCAATCTACGAGTTATCTCGTACTCATTAAACCACTTTTTCTCCTAAAAAAACATAATTTTTGCTTTTTGATGATACCTACGATCTAAAAAATATAAGTAATATAATGTAAAAAAATCAAATTGTCATTTTTGGCCAGTTTTCTGAAATATGGCGCGGCAGTCAGCGTTTTAACTTTACTGTGCGAAACAAAAAATAAAAGAAAATGTTTATTCGTGTATATACGAATAAAGAACAAAGCAACTTTGCGAGTACATCAAACTTAGAACTCAGTCAGAACTTTCCCCCTCTCTCCAACAAACTCAAGAGTTTTCAAACTAGTTTGAAAACTAATTTGAGCGTGCAAAAGGCGTCTAAGCAAGGTCATATGCAAAGATTTTGTAAAGAGAGAAGGAGTCAACAGAAATTAAAGAGCTTAGAGGAAGAGTCGGAGGACGAACAAAGTAATTTCAATTGTATAAATAAATATATAAATAAATATATTGAATAAATTGAATTATGTATTGAGGATAAAAATATTGAGTTTGAAATCGATTCAGGGGCGATAGTTACTGTAATTCATAGGGATGATTATTATAAATATTTTGTTACTATTAAGTTGACAAATGGAGGAAAATTTTATGGATTAATTTCAACTCTTGGTGAATTTATGGTTAATGTAAAATTTAAGAATTTAAAATTTTATCTAAAACTAATTGTTTTCAATATTGATGCATATTTTGGTCCATTGTTAGGAAGAAATTGGTTAGACCAAATTTTTAGCGGATGGAAACATTTTTTTACTGACTATGAATATGGTAACAATGTTGATAAAACAAAAATGAATGATTCTAATAAAATGAAGTTTTTGGAAAAGTATTATGAGATTTTTACTAAATTAAATAATTCTGTTATTAAGAATTTTAAAGGGGAAATAGTGTTGAAAAATAATTCATATCCAATTTTTTGTAAAGCCAACACTGTACCTTATGGACTAAGATCTAAAGTGGAACGGGAGATTCAAAGGTTATGTGATGAGAGTGTGCTAGTGCCAGTAACCAGAAGTAATTGGGCCAGTCCGATTGTGATTGTTAAAAAAGGGGGTGGATCAATTAGATTATGTGTGAATTGCAAAAGAACAGTTAATAAGTTTGTGGAAATGGAACATAGTTCAATACAACGTATAGATGATATATTGGCTTCAATGGCAGGATAGAAATTTTTTTCTTGATTTAACAGTCGCCTATTTACAAATTGCTGTTTCTGAGCGTTCGAGAGAGCTTCTGACTATCAATACGCCCATTGGCCTCTTCCAATTTACTAGGCTAGTTTTCGGCCTTAAGGCAGCGCCTCAAATATTTTGTTCTATAATTGACCGAATATTACGTGGTATTGAAAACGTACAAGTCTATTTTGATAGGTGGGAAATCTGAGGATGATTGTAAAAGCAACTTAACTACAGTCTTGAATAGGTTATTGCAATATAATGTTAAAGTCAATCTAAACAAATGTGAATTTTTTAAATCAGAAATTGATTATTTGGGTTACAGAATTTATGAAACTGGTATAACACCAAGTGTACAAAAAGTTGATGCCGTTGTCAGTGCCCCTGAGTCATGTAATAAAACTCAGTTAAAATCTTATCTGGGAATGATAAATTACTATAATGAATGTATTCCCAACCTGTTAAGTGAACTTCAGTGTTTGTATGATCTAACAAAAGAAAATATATCGTGGATATGGAAAAAACAACGCAGTGAGTGTTTTCAACGTAGTAAGCGGTTAGTGAATAACATTAATATACTAACACACTATGATCCTAAAAAGCCAATTATTATAGCAGCAAATGCTAGTCCATATGGAGTTGGGGGTGTGTTGTCCCACATTATAAATGGGGTGGAACATCCAGTAATGTTTGCATCGAGTATGTTGAGTGCGGTCGAACGTAACTACTAACAATTACACAGAGAGGCACTTGCTACAATATTTGCTATAAAGAAATTTCATAAATATACACTGCGTTTCACTTGAATAACACACCGTACAAATTGAAATTCTCCCCCCTATATCTTTGTAAAAAATAAAGATAGCGGATTGATTTTGGATTGCAATTGTAGTGTTATTTATAGCTTTTATCATAAAATAAAAAATATTTCGATATATCAAATTGTTTTCAAAATACAACATAAAAAATAAAAATACTCAAAAAATAACAATCAAATTCCGTTTCACTAGAATAGCACATATTTTAATAAATGTAGAAAAATTACTTTTTATTAAGGTTTTTAATAATATAATTATTTTTTATTTATTTTTATATAAAAACTAAGATTTAACTATGGATTTCTAGTAGTGTGTTGGGCCTCCCTTGTTCAGAATAACCTCGTATATCCTATTAGTCATTGACTAGTACAAATTTTTCAAATAGTCCTGAGAAATTGAAGTCCATGCCCGTTGAATGGCTTCAATCAGTTCTCCTTTGGTTGAAAATTGTTTTTTAGACCCGTAAACTTTTCTGGCCAGCCATCCCCAAACATTCTCTATTATGTTTAGGTCCGGCGAGTATGGTGGCCAATTCAAAAAGTTGACATTTTTGGACTCTGTGTGCGATTTGACCACACGGGAATTATGTATTAGGGCGTAGTCTTGCTGAAAAGTCGACGGCAATGGACCAAAAAGAATTTTTAAACTGTGGAAAGGCCTTTTCTAAAACACCCTGATATGTTTTAGCGTTCATATTTAAACTTAGAAGCTGGAGCTCACAGGTGCCATACTAGGAAATCGCACCCCACACCATAACTCCGCCAACTCGACTGTGTAATCGATCCAACTGGTGAGTCTCCTTCCTCAAATCGTGAAAATAATAATTGTAGCCATCAGGGCCCTCCACATTAAACTTCTTCTCGGCAGAAAAAACAACGCGCTTCCACTCGTTGCTCTATACCATATTATCTCGACAAAATTTCAACCGCATTTCTTTTCGTGCAGAGTTAACTGGTAGTTTTTTCTTTAATTTCAGTCGTTTGAGTTGATTTGCTCCTGAAATAATACGCCACACAGTGGTCTTGCTAGCATGGACACCCACTTTAGCCTTAATTTTGTCAACAGAATCTTGCGAATTTGAAGCTTCGCTTAAAAAAGCCCTCTTATCTGTTTGGGGATGGCTGGCCAGAAAAGTTTACGGGTCTAAAAAACAATTTTCAACCAAAGCAGAACTGATTGAAGCCATTCAACGGGCATGGACTTCAATTTCTCAGGACTATTTGAAAAATTTGTACGAGTCAATGACTAATAGGATATACGAGGTTATTCTGAACAAGGGAGGCCCAACACACTACTAGAAATCCATAGTTAAATCTTAGTTTTTATATAAAAATATATAAAAAATAATTATATTATTAAAAACCTTAGTAAAAAGTAATTTTTCTACATTTATTAAAATATGTGCTATTCTAGTGAAACGGAATTTGATTGTTATTTTTTGAGTATTTTTATTTTTTATGTTGTATTTTGAAAACAACTTGATATATCGAAATATTTTTTTATTTTATAATAAAAGCTATAAATAACACTACAATTGCAATCCAAAATCAATCCGCTATCTTTATTTTTTACAAAGATATAGGGGGGAGAATTTCAATTTGTAAGGTGTGCTATTCAAGTGAAACGCAGTGTATGTATACATAATCTGGTAACGCAAAACCACTCAAATTCAAAAGCATAGGAAAAAGTATGTGTATGTAGTAAATGTGTTTTGGATTTTTATATGAAAATTATCAACAAAAAGCATACGCTATTGTATTTTCGTCCAACAAAATACTCAATACAATAATTCAAGGGGTTTTGTGAACTGCCAAATATAATACAATATTATATACAACTCTTCACATAATGCGTTATAGTCATATTATATGCATGATAACAGAGCAACCGCCTCCACCTCCAAAAGCTTTTCCATCTCGGTGCCCAAAGTTGTCTCTAAATCGGGGTATCTCCGCATGGCACACAAGGCGCCAGCCCCGAGACTGCCTCCTAGTGACACGGCTACGTTCTCCACCTCCAAGACTGCATCAAATATGCTTACTCAATCCTCGGCCAGCGTCAAGACATTGGTACACAAATCGACCGCGCAATCCCCTTGAGTGTTAGAGAACGCGCAGATCTGCCACGCGTATTGTTGCTAAAATTGGCTCAAAAGACCGCGATCTCCTGTCGGAGACTGAGATAGGTCGCGTGGCTTTCGCGGGCCAATCAGAACGACTGTCCCCCACCTCTCCAGTCACGACAGAGGAGGGTAGGTAAAGTTGCCGACCAATGGTGTTTACGCTGGTCATCTTAACCTTAAGTTACTAGTGTAAATACTTCTTACAAGTGTGGATTCTGAAAGATGTAAATAAAAGAAGAGATTTGATCTCTTATTGTCGATCAATCCCCAATTTAATTAATCATTTAATATATTTTCTAATACATTTGGTTTTCTCTTTCTCGGCTTAAATTAAAATATTTTATTTAATTTACCCTGCACCCCCTGAAACATTTGGTCCTATTCGAACCGGATTACACAAAATAAAATATTTTAAGTCTCTTGTTTCATAAAGCCATATTGGCGCCACAGAAATAAAAAGAATTTTTATTTTATTTTGGAAATTTACCCCTCCTAACTCTACACAAACATACTTAAAAATAAATTCAAGGTATGTAATTTGAATTTTAAGTGCGAAAGTGGTTATAAAATTATAAAAAGTGTAAGAATATAAAGTGAAGAATATTGTGTAAAAAAAGAACATTGTTGTTACTCTGTGAAAGCAATAAGTACCACAGGCAATACAGATACGAAAGCTTTGACAGATGAAAAACCTTCATAACATAAAAGCATAGGTAAATTTAGAGGGAGAAACAAATGTTATAATGGTTTGCGAATCAAATGTGTTAGAAGCAACAGATATACAGAGTGAAAACTGGCGGTTAAAGTAGAAAAACTAAATGTAAATAAACAATTATTTTGTGCTAAAAAAGGGAAAATTTGGAATATTTTTTAATTTCTTGAACGAAAAGTTTAAAGATTCTTAAATATTTAAATATTAATCGAAATGTGGGGATGGCTGGCCAGAAAAGTTTACGGGTCTAAAAAACAATTTTCAACCAAAGGAGAACTGATTGAAGCCATTCAACGGGCATGGACTTCAATTTCTCAGGACTATTTGAAAAATTTGTACGAGTCAATGACTAATAGGATATACGAGGTTATTCTGAACAAGGGAGGCCCAACACACTACTAGAAATCCATAGTTAAATCTTAGTTTTTATATAAAAATATATAAAAAATAATTATATTATTAAAAACCTTAGTAAAAAGTAATTTTTCTACATTTATTAAAATATGTGCTATTCTAGTGAAACGGAATTTGATTGTTATTTTTTGAGTATTTTTATTTTTTATGTTGTATTTTGAAAACAATTTGATATATCGAAATATTTTTTATTTTATGATAAAAGCTATAAATAACACTACAATTGCAATCCAAAATCAATCCGCTATCTTTATTTTTTACAAAGATATAGGGGGGAGAATTTCAATTTGTACGGTGTGCTATTCAAGTGAAACGCAGTGTATATACGGACTTCATTTTACAATTCAGAGCGACTAACATCCTCTAAGTACAATTTTTGGTGAAAAGAAAGATGTTTCGGGTGTAGCAGCAAATCTGTTGCAACGATGGGCTATTTACTTATCTATGTACTCATACGATATAAAATATAGAAAAGCAAAAGATATAGCAAATGTAGATGGGTTGTCATTGGGTAATGTGACACGTATTGAAGATAATGGTATAAATAATTTAAATGTTGTAAAATTTCTTTTGTGTACTGAGGATATAGCTAATGCAATGAAAGATGACGATGACATAACTCAAGCTTATAACTCTATTGTTACGGGTAAGTGGCCAACCAAAATGACTACAGAGGTTCAAAAATTCTTTAGCTTCCGAAAATGGTTGTTTATTTTACGGAGAACGAATCGAGGTTCCCAGTGGAATGCGTGATGATGTTTTAAAATTATTACATGAACAACACATAGGAATAGTCAGAAGTAAAGCCTTGGCAAGAACGGTAGTATGGTGGCCAGGAATAGGTCAGGACATAGAGGATTATAATGCCAAATTTTACCAGTGTCAGTCACTCGGAACGCAAAACCAACTAATTTGTCGAAATGGGCGGAAGTAACATATCCTTTTCAGAGAATTCACATTGATTTTTGTTCATTAATTGGTCAACAGATATTGATCATTTATGTCGCATATTCAAGACGGATGGAAGCTATTCATCTTACTGCAACGACGGCCACTATAGTAATAGGGAAACTAAGGTCGTTATTTTCTATTTTTGGATTACCAACTTACGTAGTGAGTGACAATGGACCTCCATTTAGTTCTAGAGAATTTGTAGAGTTTTGCTAATCAAATGGTATAACGGTACTAAAATCGCTGCCATATCATCCACAATCAAACGGTAGTGCGGAAAGAGCAGTACAAACTTTTAAAAATGGATTACGGAAATCCCTTTTTGACAGTACGGAACGGAAAACACCTTTTCAAATACGAATTGATAGATTTTTATTAAAGTATCGAACAACTGCGACTTTATCATTTGGCCTAACTCCAGCGGATATGATTTTTCAATACAAACCCCGAACTTTGCTCACAACTTTAACTTTAATCTTTAAATCAGATTCAACATTTGGGAAAATTCAAAATCAGTCAGACAGAGTAGTTAAACAGAAATTACCATGTTTTAAGGAGGAAGAAGAGGTATGGTACAGAAATGTTTATTCAAATCTAGTAAAATGGGTGAAAGCAAAGGTCATTAAGAAACTGAGTAGCTATAGGTATATGATCACACACTGATCAGATAAGAAGCTAAAGTAAATAAAAAAGCAAGAGATAAATCATTGCGAAAAATTAAAAATAATACAAGGAAAAGATAAAAGAAGTGGAAGTGTTTTCGAATAAAAAAAGAAGTGAAAAGAGCGATTTGTGAATTGGTTACAGGTGAGTCCTTTTGCCATTTTTTTAGATTACTTATTGTTGACAATGGAAGAAATGAGGACGTGTTTGACCGCCCTTACAGGGCCCGACAATCGTCTGCTAGAGGCAAAGTCAAAAGGAAATAGACTTGGTAAGTTAGAACAGAGTAATGATATGACTGAATTGAAAATTAGAGCGATTAGAAAATAACGAAGAAACGACATAGGGACCATGGAAGCGACTGTTTCGACGTTGCAAGTACCAAAGGACGGAAGAGGATTTAAAGCGATCAGTAGACTTCCCGATAGTGTCAAAGAACTACGTTCGTTTGATGGAAACCATTTGCACTATGTCTCCTGCGCGCATTCAGTTGAAATGATACTGAAGGATTTTGAAATATTAAAAAGATAAACCAATATACCGGTCAATTATTCAAATCATTAGACAAAAGGTTATGTGGGAAGCGGATACAGCCCTAGTATCGTACAATATATCGAAGCTGACTGGAATTAAGTAAAGAAGATATTATCTCTCCATTACGCTGATAAGAAAGATGTCCGGATTCTGGAACATCAACTAAATCAACTGTCTTAAGGTTCGTCAAAGGTGGACGAATTTTACTCAACCGTAAACCACCAACTATCTTTGATAATTAACAAATTGAAAACTGAAACTTAGAGCGAGGAAACCATAAACGCTCTAATAACAACGCACAGGAACAGAGCATTGGACATATTTATACGGGGTCTTACTCCTGAATTATCCGAGATGGTTATAATTCAGCGGCCAAGAACATTGCTGGAAGCGTACTTGGCTTGTCTCGAGCTTCAGAATCTTACTATGAGGAATAACATTCTCCATACAAGAGTTCCAATTAGGAGCAACACACCACAAATTAAAGTGCATACGACAACTCCACCCAGACCTCCTAAACCTTTTAATAACAACCCTCCGACAAATCATTACAGGTATAATAACTGGCAACAGAAAAATAATAGTTATCGGCAGCGCAATCCGAACTCCAATTATAGACCAGCACCTTATGTCAAATCACACCAGGTTAAACCAGAACCCATGGAGGTGGATTGTTCAGTACAAACGCGAAAGGTAAATTACATGAACCGACCTAGACCAGCTGAAAAAGAAGCGCTTCGGAAATGTTTAACAGAGATAAGCAAGCACGTCTTTATCATTTAGATATGAATCATGATCATGATGATGCCGAGGAAGTTCCAGAAGATGAGGTAGTAAACAATTTCGATAGCACAGCAAGTGACCAAAATTTTATGGGGGAAGGCCATCAAGCCTACCTTACATAGAATATATAATGGCTGGGAATAAAGTATTCGAATTTTTGGTCGATACCGGCTCGAAAAAAATTTCTGCAGCAAAACCTGTCCGACGGAAGCATACTTTTATCCAAACCACTTGTTGTTACCACTGCTGGTGGACAAATTGATATTAATCGGAAAATAGTAGGGACATTTTACTTTAGTTATGGAATATCAGAACCACTTACATTTTATGTCTTACCCGGTTTGGCTACCTTCGACGGTTTTATAGTGGATGATACTCTTAAGGAACTAGGAGCTGTAGTTGATAGAAAGAAAACGTTCTTGTAATTTAGAACCTCTTAAGGCAAAAATTTCTAGTAAATTAAATTACGTATTTAGTGAATCATTACCAATGAACACAAGGGCTAGAATGAACGAAATCATAAGCAAATACAAAAACTTATTTGGTCCACTTGATGACAGCCAAGCTGTTGCGACCAGTGTGCAGGCAAAAATAAAGACGACTACATCGGATTCTATCTACTCCAAAAGCTACCCGTATCCAGTCGAAATGAGGGAGGAGGTAGACAAACAAATTAATGAATTATTGTCTGAGGGGATAATACGCCCCTCAAAAAGCCCTTATAACTCCCCGATATCGGTTGTGCCAAAACCAACTGGAGAGAAGCAATGCCGGTTAGTAGTTGACTGTAAACGGCTAAACACTGTGACCGTTCCTGATACATACCCAATACCAGATATAAATGTCACTTTGCCAATTCTAGGAAACGAAAAATTTTTCACAACAATAGATATCTTAAGACTGATATTCAGATATTCTTAAGACTGCGTTTTCCACGATGAATGGAAAACTTGAATTTCTTCGTCTACCCTTTGGGTTGAAACATTCCCCAGCAATCTTCCAACAAATGATCGATGACGTTCTTAAAGAATTCATCGAGAAGATTTGCTACGTCTATATAGACGATATAATTGTATTTGGACATAACGAAGAAGAAACTTTGCGCAACGTTGACACAGTTTTCAAAAGGTTGGAGGAAGCAGATTTAAAAGTTAACATAGAGAAGACACATTTCATGCAAACCGAGGTAGAGATTTTAGGGTACGTAATGAGTTCTAGTGGTATTAAGCCAGATCCTAAGAAAGTGGAGGCAATTGAAAATCTTCTACCTCCTACTTATCTTAAAGAATTGAATGGATTTTTAGGCAAAACCACTTACAAATTTGACGAGAGGTGAAAATGCGCAAGTAAAGGCTAGTCAATAAAAAAGGTTCATATAAACTTAAATAATGAAGAACTATTGGCTTTCCAAAAGGTAAAAGCTCTTTGGACTACGGCAGAAATTCTTGCGTTCCCTGATTTTGATAAACCATTTAACCTTACCACCGACGCCTCAAGTGACGCTATCGGTGCTGTTCTTTATCAAGGAGATATTGGTAAGGACAAACCAATCGCTTATATATCACGATCGTTAAATAAAACAGAGGAAGGATATGGTACAAACGAAATGGAGATGCTAGCTATTGTATGGGCGTTAGTTAATTTAAGAAACTACCTTTATGGTGCCAAGGATCTACGCCGACTATCAGCCTCTTACTTATGCTCTAGGTAATAGGAATTATAATGCCAAATTAAAACGATGGAAGGCCCGCATAGAAGAGTATAACCACGAATTAATCTACAAACCTGGTAGATCAAATTTTGTTGCAGATGCTCTCTCCAGATTAAAAACTAGTATCATTCACATCAGCGATGTATCGACTATAACAGCCAGCGATAATGATTCACAAAATACAAAAACAGCATCCGCAACAAGGGATGACGACATAATGTCAACAGGCACAACCGTTCATAGTGCAATACAAGATGCCTCAGACCTTATTCCCCACATGGAAGCTCCAAGTAACATCTACAGGAATCAAGTAATTATAATATTTGGACCAGATCTCCAATCAAGTGAGATACCACACAAAAATTTTAATCGGCACTATTTCTCATCAACGGGGCGGAATGCTGAGAACTTTTTGGATATCCTCAAGAATACGTTACGTCCTAACATAGTTAACGGTATCAAAGCACCAGAATCGTGTTTGCCAACTATACAGGAAGGAACTTTATTTTCAACATTTTTCTAGGTATAAAATTAGAATTGTCCAGAAAATAGTTACAGACGTCAATTTAGAAAACCGGCAATTCGAAATAATTCAGAGAGAACATCGTAGAGCGCATAGAAATGCGAGGGAAAATAGGAAACATATTTTGGATCAAGCTACTTTCCCCGTATGTACGCTCTAATAAGGAAATTAGCGTCAAATTGCGATGTGTGCAATGCTAACAAACATGACAGAAACCCCCCAGACCAGAATTTCAGGTAACACCTGTACCAAGGGCTCCATGTGAAATTCTACATTGAATACAGTACCAAAAATTTATTTCTGTAATCGACAAATTTTCAAAGTTTGCTAAATTTTTTCACATTAGTGACAGATCCGTCCTAAATATTAGAGAAAAGTTAATAAACATCCTGCATTTTTTACGGCTTCCAAAATCCTAGTAACTTACAACGAAAGTAGTTTTATTAGCCCCTTGATAAAAGATTTCCTCGAAAGACTAGGAATAAAAATATACTTAACGCCCTCCCAGCGAAGCGAAATAAACGGACTGGTGGAACGCCTCCATTCGACTCTAATCGAAATTTACAGACGTTTAAGAGCAGTAAATGCGGAACTCAGTGTACAAGAGTTGATGTACGTTGCGGTAGACAGATGTAACAATACTGTACATTCTGTGACTGGAAAAAGACCGGATGACGTATTTTTTAATAGGAATGGAACATCAGACTTTAGCAAACTACTTGAAGCCCGCTCTAAGATTAATAAGGAACTTATTAGAAGAAATGTAAAGGAACAAAATAAACGCATGAATAAGAGAAGTGCATCGCAAAAGAAATATAGGAAGGGTGATGTGGTATACGTTATAATAAAAAATATAAAAGCCAAGAACAAAGCAATGTATAGGAAAGAAATTTTAGAAAAGGACAATAAGGTCACAATTTATACAGCAAGTGGTAAAAGGATCTATAAAGCAAACCTAGAGAATATTAAATCGATTCACAATTAATTATACACAAAAACACTTCTACTTCCCTAAATAAAAATATAAATATGTATATAAAATTTATAATAATTTTTTTTTAAATATCATGAACAAATGGAGCCCTAAAATTTAGCGGTAAGCGTATCTTTACGCTGGGGTTCAAATCTCCGTGGGCACCATGAGAAAACTGGATATTACTCAAGTCTAACGTCTTAAAAAGAAATGAAAAATAGAAAATTAAAAATACAAATTTAATAAAAAAAAGAGAAGAATCGAGTAATGAAGCTTTACAAGAAATATAAAAAGAAAAATATATCTATCTTAATTAAAAAAATAATACCAAACCGATTAACAAACTTTACTAACCTACTTACTAACAATAAGTATTAATTAACTAACAACCGGAGCTAAAAGAAGCCATGGTTTCACATTAAATAATAAATTAAAACTTTAATAAATACACTATAGAGAACATCAGGCTGCGTCTTGCAATCTTAGGATAATGCACTTATCCTGCATGCCGACAAACTTCGTCAATCGAAAGGTGGGATCTTAAATACAAATCTATTGGATCGAAACGAAGTTGAAGAAATCATTGCCGAAAAGGAAACATTGCCATATTCCATTGCCTTCAATTTACGCCAACGTGTTGTATGTTGTATTCATTCCAAAAGTAAAAAGGAGCTTTTGTCAGCGACTTATAGTTAGGTCAACCATCAGGGCGGGCAAGCGAATTGAACTGCCATTTAATGAAATCCTTATAAGTCAAAATGAAACCTACGGAATAAAGAGTCCCTGTTTTTATATCAACAATATAAAGGTGGTCAATACATTAAGACAAAAGCTCAGATTGCTGAGATGTTAACTTCCGATATATATAACTCCCGGACCCTAAAGGGTCCGCCAAATAACTTTTTTTTGAAAATCCTTTAAAAAAACTACTGAATATTTTCTAAAATTTCTTTTTTTATTTGAAAGTACAATCCTTCCGGTTAATAATGGAAAATAATTTCATTCAAATGTCTGCTCGGCTGGCCATGCAGTAGCCTACACCAGAAGATGCCGATTTTGGCAAAAAAAATCATCTTTTCAGATGAAGCTCATTTTGATCTTGGCGGGTATGTAAACAAGTTAAATTGACGCATTTGGAAAAGCCGCATTTTCAAAAGCCGACACACCCAAAACGAAACACTGTTTGGTGCGGATTTTGGTCCAAAGGCATAATTGGGCCATTTTTCTTCGAAAATGAGCAAAGAGTGGCCGTTACAGTCAATGGCGATCGTTATCGGGCCATGTTGAACGAATTTTTGTTCACAAAAATTGAAGAGGAGGATATTGGCAACGACGTTGCAAGTACCAAAGACGGAAGAGGATTTAAAGCGATCAGTAGACTTCCCGATAGTGTCAAAGAACTACGTTCGTTTGATGGAAATCATTTGCATTATGTCTCCTGCGCGCATTCAGTTGAAATGATACTGAAGGATTTTGAAATATTAAAAAGATAAACCAATATACCGGTCAATTATTCAAATCATTAGACAAAAGGTTATGGGGGAAGCGGATACAGCCCTAGTATCGTACAATATATCGAAGCTGACTGGAATTAAGTAAAGAAGATATTATCTCTCCATTACGCTGATAAGAAAGATGTCCGGATTCTGGAACATCAACTAAATCAACTGTCTCAAGGTTCGTCAAAGGTGGACGAATTTTACTCAACCGTAAACCACCAACTATCTTTGATAATTAACAAATTGAAAACTGAAACTTAGAGCGAGGAAACCATAAACGCTCTAATAACAACGCACAGGAACAGAGCATTGGACATATTTATACGGGGTCTTACTCCTGAATTATCCGAGATGGTTATAATTCAGCGGCCAAGAACATTGCCGGAAGCGTACTTGGCTTGTCTCGAGCTTCAGAATCTTACTATGAGGAATAACATTCTCCATACAAGAGTTCCAATTAGGAGCAACACACCACAAATTAAAGTGTATACGACAACTCCACCCAGACCTCCTAAACCTTTTAATAACAACCCTCCGACAAATCATTACAGGTATAATAACTGGCAACAGAAAAATAATAGTTATCGGCAGCGCAATCCGAACTCCAATTATAGACCAGCACCTTATGTCAAATCACACCAGGTTAAACCAGAACCCATGTAGGTGGACTGTTCAGTACAAACGCGAAAGGTAAATTACATGAACCGACCTAGACCAGCTGAAAAAGAAGCGCTTCGGAAATGTTTAACAGAGATAAGCAAGCACGTCTTTATCATTTAGATATGAATCATGATCATGATGATGCCGAGGAAGTTCCAGAAGATGAGGTAGTAAACAATTTCGATAGCACAGCAAGTGACCAAAATTTTATGGGGGAAGGCCATCAAGCCTACCTTACATAGAATATATAATGGCTGGGAATAAAGTATTCGAATTTCTGGTCGATACCGGCTCGAAAAAAATTTCTGCAGCAAAACCTGTCCGCCGGAAGCATACTTTTATCCATACCACTTGTTGTTACCACTGCTGGTGGACAAATTGATATTAATCGGAAAATAGTAGGGAAATTTTACTTTAGTTATGGAATATCAGAACCACTTACATTTTATGTCTTACCCGGTTTGGCTACCTTCGACGGTTTTATAGTGGATGATACTCTTAAGGAACTAGGAGCTGTAGTTGATAGAAAGAAAACGTTCTTGTAATTAAGAACCTCTCAAGGCAAAAATTTCTAGTAAATTAAATTACGTATTTAGTGAATCATTACCAATGAACACAAGGGCTAGAATGAACGAAATCATAAGCAAATACAAAAACTTATTTGGGCCACTTGATGACAGCCAAGCTGTTGCGACCAGTGTGCAGGCAAAAATAAAGACGACTACATCGGATTCTATCTACTCTAAAAGCTACCCGTATCCAGTCGAAATGAGGGACGAGGTAGACAAACAAATTAATGAATTATTGTCTGAGTGGATAATAAGCTCCTCAAAAAGCCCTTATAACTCCCCGATATGGGTTGTGCCAAAACCAACTGGAGAGAAGCAATACCGGTTAGTAGTTGACTGTAAACGGCTAAACACTGTGACCGTTCCTGACACATACCCAATACCAGATATAAATGTCACTTTGCCAATTCTAGGAAACGAAAAATTTTTCACAACAATAGATTTAACCTCCGGCTTTCTTCAAATCCCGATGAAACCTTCAGATATTCCTAAGACTGCGTTTTCCACGATGAATGGAAAACTTGAATTTCTTCGTCTACCCTTTGGGTTGAAACATTCCCCAGCAATCTTCCAACAAATGATCGATGACGTTCTTAACGAATTCATCGAGAAGATTTGCTACGTCTATATAGACGATATAATTGTATTTGGACATAACGAAAAAGAAACTTTGCGCAACGTTGACACAGTTTTCAAAAGGTTGGAGGAAGCAGATTTAAAAGTTAACATAGAGAAGACACATTTCATGCAAACCGAAGTAGAGATTTTAGGGTACGTAATGAGTTCTAGTGGTATTAAGCCAGATCCTAAGAAAGTGGAGGCAATTGAAAATCTTCTACCTCCTACTTATCTTAAAGAATTGAAAGGATTTTTAGGCAAAACCACTTACAAATTTGACGAGAGGTGAAAATGCGCAAGTAAAGACTAGTCAATAAAAAAAGGTTCATATAAACTTAAATAATGAAGAACTATTGGCTTTCCAAAAGGTAAAAGCTCTTTGGACTACGGCAGAAATTCTCGCGTTCCCTGATTTTGATAAACCATTTAACCTTACCACCGACGCCTCAAGTGACGCTATCGGTGCTGTTCTTTATCAAGGAGATATTGGTAAGGACAAACCAATCGCTTATATATCACGATCGTTAAATAAAACAGAGGAAGGATATGGTACAAACGAAATGGAGATGCTAGCTATTGTATGGGCGTTAGTTAATTTAAGAAACTACCTTTATGGTGCCAAGAAAATAAGGATCTACGCCGACTATCAGCCTCTTACTTATGCTCTAGGTAATAGGAATTATAATGCCAAATTAAAACGATGGAAGGCCCGCATAGAAGAGTATAACCACGAATTAATCTACAAACCTGGTAGATCAAATTTTGTTGCAGATGCTCTCTCCAGATTAAAGACTAGTATCAATCACATCAGCGATGTATCGACTATAACAGCCAGCGATAATGATTCACAAAATACAAAAACAGCATCCGCAACAAGGGATGACGACATAATGTCAACAGGCACAACCGTTCATAGTGCAATACAAGATGCCTCAGACCTTATTCCCCACATGGAAGCTCCAAGTAACATCTACAGGAATCAAGTAATTATAATATTTGGACCAGATCTCCAATCAAGTGAGATACCACACAAAAATTTTAATCGGCACTATTTCTCATCAACGGGGCGGAATGCTGAGAACTTTTTGGATATCCTCAAGAATACGTTACGTCCTAACATAGTTAACGGTATCAAAGCACCAGAATCGTGTTTGCCAACTATACAGGAAGGAACTTTATTTTCAACATTTTTCTAGGTATAAAATTAGAATTGTCCAGAAAATAGTTACAGACGTCAATTTAGAAAACCGGCAATTCGAAATAATTCAGAGAGAACATCGTAGAGCGCATAGAAATGCGAGGGAAAATAGGAAACATATTTTGGATCAAGCTACTTTCCCCGTATGTACGCTCTAATAAGGAAATTAGCGTCAAATTGCGATGTGTGCAATGCTAACAAACATGACAGAAACCCCCCAGACCAGAATTTCAGGTAACACCTGTACCAAGGGCTCCATGTGAAATTCTACATTGAATACAGTACCAAAAATTTATTTCTGTGATCGACAAATTTTCAAAGTTTGCTAAATTTTTTCACATTAGTGACAGAACCGTCCTAAATATTAGAGAAAAGTTAATAAACATCCTGCATTCTTTACGGCTTCCAAAATCCTAGTAACTTACAACGAAAGTAGTTTTATTAGCCCCTTGATAAAAGATTTCCTCGAAAGACTAGGAATAAAAATATACTTAACGCCCTCCCAGCGAAGCGAAATAAACGGACTGGTGGAACGCCTCCATTCGACTCTAATCGAAATTTACAGACGTTTAAGAGCAGTAAATGCGGAACTCAGTGTACAAGAGTTGATGTACGTTGCGGTAGACAGATGTAACAATACTGTACATTCTGTGACTGGAAAAAGACCGGATGACGTATTTTTTAATAGGAATGGAACATCAGACTTTAGCAAACTACTTGAAGCCCGCTCTAAGATTAATAAGGAACTTATTAGAAGAAATGTAAAGGAACAAAATAAGCGCATGAGAAGTGCATCGCAAAAGAAATATAGGAAGGGTGATGTAGTATACGTTATAATAAAAAATATAAAAGCCAAGAACAAAGCAATGTATAGGAAAGAAATTTTAGAAAAGGACAATAAGGTCACAATTTATACAGCAAGTGGTGAAAGGATCTATAAAGCAAACCTAAAGAATATTAAATAGATTCACAATTAATTATACACAAAAACACTTCTACTTCCCTAAATAAAAATATAAATATGTATATAAAAATTATAATAATTTTGTTTTTAAATATCATGAACAAATGGAGCCCTAAAATTTAGCGGTAAGCCTATCTTTACGCTGGGGTTCAAATCTCCATGGGCACCATGAGGAAACTGGATATTACTCAAGTCTAACGTCTTAAAAAGAAATGAAAAATAGAAAATTAAAAATACAAATTTAATAAAAAAAGAGAAAAATTGAGTAATGAAGCTTTACAAGAAATATAAAAAGAAAAATATATCTATCTTAATTAAAAAAAATAATACCAAACCGATTAACAAACTTTACTAACCTACTTACTAACAATAAGTATTAATTAACTAACAACCGGAGCTAAAAGAAGCCATGGTTCCACATTAAATAATAAATTAAAACTTTAATAAATACACTATAGAGAACATCAGGCTGCGTCTTGCAATCTTAGGATAATGCACTTATCCTGCATGCCGACAAACTTCGTCAAGCGAAAGGTGGGATCTTAAATACAAATCTATTGGATCGAAACGAAGTTGAAGAAATCATTGCCGAAACGGAAACATTGCCATATTCCATTGCCTTCAATTTACGCCAACGTGTTGTATGTTGTATTCATTCCAAAAGTAAAAAGGAGCTTTTGTCAGCGACTTATAGTTAGGTCAACCATCAGGGCGGGCAAGCGAATTGAACTGCCATTTAATGAAATCCTTATAAGTCAAAATGAAACCTACGGAATAAAGAGTCCCTGTTTATATATCAACAATATAAAGGTGGTCGATACATTAAGACAAAAGCTCAGATTGCTGAGATGATAACTTCCGATATGTTATTCTTAACAAACTAAAGGGTCCGCCAAATAACTTTTTTTTGAAAATCCTTTAAAAAAACTACTGAATATTTTCTCAAATTTCTTTTTTATTTGAAAGTACAATCCTTCCGGTTAATAATGGAAAATAATTTCATTCAAATGTCTGCTCGGCTGGCCATGCAGTAGCCTACACCAGAAGATGCCGATTTTGGCAAACAAAATCATCTATTCAGATGAAGCTCATTTTGATCTTGGCGGGTATGTAAACAAGTAAAATTGACGCATTTGGAAAAGCCGCATTTTGAAAAGCCGACACACCCAAAACGAAACACTGTTTGGTGTGGATTTTGGTCCAGAGGCATAATTGGGCCATTTTTCTTCGAAAATGAGCAAAGAGTGGCTGTTACAGTCAATGACGATCGTTATCGGGCCATGTTAAACGAATTTTTGTTCACAAAAATTGAAGAGGAGGATATTGGCAACATTTGGTTTTAACAGGACGGCGCTACGTGCCACACAGCCGAAGCTACACTCGATGTTTTGCGCCCTGTTTTTGAAGATCGCATTCTCAGCCGCAGAGCTGATGTCGTTTGGCCACCTCGGAGCTGCGATTTGACACCGTTGGACTATTATTTGTGAGGTGTCGTCATAGATAAGTGTTACGCCGGCAAGTCAGAGACAATTGACGCTTTAAAGGACAATATTCGTGAAGCCACTGGTGAAATACAGCTGCACACAATCGCTAATGTGCTTAAAAATTGGACCGATCGTGTAGGCTACTGCATGGCCAGCCGAGGCAGCCATTTGTATGAAATTATTTTCCATTATTAACCGGAAGGATTGTACTTTCAAATAAAAAAGAAATTTGAGAAAATATTCAGTAGCTTTTTTTTAAAGCATTTTCAAAAAAAAAAAATTATTTGCGGGCCCTTTACATAGGCGTCATTGCATTGCAAGGGCATAAAGAACTTCTTAATGGTACCTACCTGATACAGCTGTTTAACGAAACAATTCTATTAGATAATGAAACCTTTTCAAGTACATTCATCTCTAGAATGCAACCACTACCTCCCACTATCTCATTAGCTTGAACAACATTGATAGTATCCAACATTTGGAAATGAAATCAACCTAGCTCTAGGTAGCCATATTATCATGGTAATAGAAATGAGCATTTGTTTCGGGATGTTGTGGTACAGGTTAACAAGACGATGTCAGTACTAGAGACGATTACTTGCGCCTCACTCCAACCATCTGCAGTGATCTGCGGGACGCAGATTTTTAAGGAGGGAGGAGTTAACAACAGTGGCGACGCTACTAATGAAAGAAGTTTAGCTGTGTCAGCGTAAATATTAATTTCAACAATTTCCCACGATTCTTGCACGAGCACCAATTATTGCCCAATAATAAAAGTATCGAATTACGGTTAAAGTATACTTGCCAACTAAGCGTCTGGATAACCGCACATGTTGATGCAACGTGATCATCGCAGTTTTCGGGGTGAAGTTATGATACTTGAGTTGTTCGTTGTTCGTGTTTAACTTAATTGGTTAATTGATATTGTTAAATTAAATTAATTGTTTAATTAATATTGTTAAATAAATTTGTGGTAAATTAATGAATAGTTTAAAAAATAAATTAAATTTTGTTATTTCTTACGGTGCAGTGTTGCGCACCTAAAAATAAATTTTTTTTAGATACATCAACTGGAAAGCTCTAACTTGCATACTTTTAAAAAATAAAATCCCACATAAAAGAATCCATATTAATTCGACTTTACAAGTAATAGCAATAGAAATTTATCTCAATTTTACTTATACTATACTATCACTCTATCTTTAACTTTTTCCAGTCAGGATCTTGCAAATATATGTATTTGGCTCTTTTACGATTCCAAAACTTGTCATAGGTGACTTTAATTCACGGAACACCCTTTGTGGTTCAACTGTCACTAATCGCAGTGGTCACATACTAGATAATGCTGTACTTTTATCTGATTTATTCGTACTAAATGATGGTCGCTCTGCCCACCTCTCTCCACATGGCACTTTAACCCATATTGATGTATTATAATTATAATTATATTATACAATTATAATTAATATGACACTTAGTAGAACAACTAGATATAATCCTATTAGAAAAGTTTTATTGGATCACGCTGATTGTCCAAAATTTGAAAAAAAAATAGTTGATGATAAGTTACTAAATAACCAGTATTCCTTAAATATTTACAAGGAAGCTTCTATTATAACAAAGGCACTAAAATCAGCTGCTAATATAAAAATTTCTCGGTCCTCAGTTAAAGTGTACAAAAATGTGCCTTGGTGGATAGGATATTTTCGAAATAATAAAATTAAAAAACTCAAAAAAAAACTTTTAACAAATGTCAAACTATTGAAAACCTTGTAAAGTTTAAAAAGAAAATTCCGTCTTTCGCAGAGAAATTAAAAAAAATCAGTTTTCAAAACTTTACTGCCACCATTCAAAATTGATCGATCAAGAACATTTGAAGCAAAATCGACTTTCTAGCAATAGACATAATAATAAGATTTTAGCCATAAGAAGTCTTAATAATACCATCACAGATGCTTCTCAGATAGCTGAATCTTTTGCTGATAACTGATCTAAATACTTCACAGATCAAACAAATTGTTAGAGAATATTACAGCTACACGTCTGTATTGGTTTATAGAAAGAAGCCGTTTTATACCGCCAAATCAATCTTTAAAACTGGAAGAGGTTGAACTGACGCTTTATTACACATTGAATTTTATATGGTAATGATTTCTACGTTTCCTGCAAAAATTATTCAAATACTGATTCTAATAAGTTACTTCATTAATCTTATCTAATAGATTAATGTCTGGTGTCTGAAATCTGGCACAAACATTTTTACGGACAAAACAAAAAAACTACATACTTTCCGCAAAAGGATATGTAATCATAATTTGTTCCATATTAACATTAGTAATAATACGATTATAAAAGTAGAATGTTTGAAGATACTGGGTCTACACTTTACTAAAAAATATAGTAAAGAGTGAACTTTATTGGATTTTTATCGAGTATACGTAGATATGTTCACATCAACATACTTACATATCTCGTTAAGTCCTTAATACCGAGTAAGATAGATAAACCGACAGTCTCTTCTTAGTTGGCAACACAACTAAGTCAAATACCAACATCGTAAACGGCTTCTTTCTCTGCGAAATCCGATCAAGTATTCATGCTTTTCGCACTACACCTTTGGCCAACATATTTGCAGAATCAGGTCTTCCTGCCAAAATTATCTTTCCCTAAAAACTCTATTATCGATAATGATATTAAGAAACAAATATCTGCAAAACAAAAAATACAGATATTTCTCAGCTATTTGCGAATCATTGAAATTGGCATAAACTATTGGAATACCTTAATTAAACAAAAATCAATTCTTTCAAACATCACCACTAGCTTTTCAAAGATCAATTTTGCGATATATATCTATCAAAACTCAAAAAATAAATTACTCCTGATGGCATATTTTTAAAACTCTGTTTAGAAAAACGGGAGTCTTTATTGGAAAACAGTTGGTCTTTTCTGTTTACAGGTAGACCAAAAGATATGAACGACTCAACTCCATATGTCATATCTGACAATATAATAATATTAAATGTCTAAAAATTCTGCCTAATTACGCTTCAGTATTTGTCGCTGAAAATTCAGCCATTGCCTAAGCCATATCTATCTCCCTCAAAACAAATAGCGAATCAGTGATTTGCACTAACAGTCTTTCCGTTTTAAAATCGATAATTAATCCAGTCTCTTTAATGTGGAACATTGTAAATCTGATTCGAGATTTGCTAATCAAAGCAGTTACTCTGGATTCCAGGACACAAAAAAAATAGAAGGGAATGTCGCTGCGGATCAATCTGCAAAATTTGACAGTACTGCTCACAATTAATAAAACTACATCTTCAACCGAAACAAATATTTGTTTGGTCTGGGTACCACCATCCACATTATATAACAATTGCATTCCACCTATATATTACACAGATATAGACAAACACCAAATTAAAATATTTTCCCGATTGCGCCTTGGACACACGTTTCCCACACATAATTATCTTCTCCGGTGAGATGCAACTCTTCTATGTTCGAGGACTTCCACATTTATCTTTCGGCACGGATAGATGTTTTTGTTTCCCACAACCCCATCTCACTATTGAAATCTCCTAACATTTACTAACTAACTAACATTAGAAAATCTGAATCATTATTTCGTTAAGAATTCTACTATGCAAAATTT